>JAJQKJ010000643.1:0-44185 GCA_029574335.1 Rana kukunoris
TTTTTTTAGGTATTTTCTATTTTGGTAAAAACAACACACACATTTTTTAACATATTTTTATTTTATTTTTAGCTTACAAAAAACACAAATAAAATTTTAACAAAAAAATACAATATTTTTTTTTTTTTCTTTTTGGTTTCTTTATTCCAAAAATACAATATTGTTTTTTCTCCTTATTCCAAAAATACAATCACTTTTTTTTTTGTTTTGTTTTTTTACATTATTCAACAATTAAAATCACTTTTTTTTCGTTATTTTTATTATTTTTTTTCTGTAATCAACAATAAAAAATGTTTTATTTTTTTTTCTAAACAAAACCTGTAATAACATGTTTTCATTTCCAAAATAAAACAAAAAAATCAAAGCCTACCCAAATAATCAATTACATGTTTAATTTGTAGCTCCACCCCTTTTGTTTTTTCGATCAATTGTCTTGCAGTGACCCGGATGTCCTCTTTTTTTTTCCCTGCAGGACCATATTTTCGGACAGCACAAACTGGGCAGCATCCCTGTCCATTGTCGCTGCACGACTTGCTCCTAAAATGTGGGTCAAAAAAAGGTATTAAAATTAGGAAGACCTACATCTAGATTACCTGTGTATGGGTGTTATCTTGAAACTTTACCGGATGTGGTGGCAGGTCATCATCATCCTCGGGGGTGGGGCTTGGGAAGTTCCGTCCTGCCTTGTTGATTCCCCGCGCCCTAGGAGATTGAAGATAGGGAAAAAAGAAAGGTAAAAGATTATAAAGAGATATGACTGAGAAATAAAAATACAAGTACAGAGTATATAAACATGTGCAAGAATCCACTGCTGAGCAGACTCTCCATTTTCAGTTTTTGGTCATATTTACTAAGCTTTTCACATCTACTTTTCTTTAGGTACAAATCTACATTACAAAAGATCACAAGTGAAGTCACATTACACCAAAAATGACACGAGATTCCTGTTTGGGGACACATGAATTGGTCATAGGAGTTTGTTCAAATTCTAAAAAGTACAAAGACGTTTTTTTGGTATGATATAGTGTTTATACACTCCATTTTGTCCATGCGAACTAGGCGCATGATGCAATTTAGCACGAAGATTGTCGTTTAGTAGGACGAAAAACAACGATGATGAAGACGACTTCTCCGACCACTTTTTGTGCCCACAAACAAAGATACAGTACAACCTGAAATTAAAAGCACATGGCACAATTAACAAACACCACAAATGTGGCCACATAAAAAAATACTTACTTTTTGCCCAAATCAGCTATTGATTTGATTGAGTTGTTCAGGCTCTCTTTTTTTGAGGTCTGACCACCTCTTTCTCAATTGCTCTCTAGTCCTGCGTTGGCCCAAATTGTTCATGCAGCCTCCTGATCACCTTCTCCATGATGTCGGCCTTCACCTTATTTGGATGCAGGTAAGGGCCATGCTTCCCATCATAATCCTCCCTTTGTAATATGGTGACCATCTCCACCATCTCCTGGAAGGCCATGTTTGAGGCCTTGTACCTCCGCCGGGATCGTCCCGGTGCCTGGGCCTGGCCTGCCTGATGGCTTGAGCTTGCCATATTTCTCGACCATAAAAACACACCCACAAAGAAAGATCGAGAAAGGGGCGTGGAAAAGACCAAACGTCAGGGGGGGGGGCGGGATCTCGCATCGCGTCACACGTTCGCGCCGTTTAAAGGGATCCCACGTCATTGCAAGCGCCGTTCACAATCTGCGGAAAAGGCGGAAGAGACAATCGGATCATAAGACGGTACGTAGCTGGATTATGGACATTAATAATATTAGGGAACAGTGGATGATTGTGTGGGCTAGAAGATATGGGGGGTTATTTACTTAAAGGAAAAGCCACTTTGCACTACAAGTGCACTTGGAAATGCAGTCGCTGTAGATCTTGATGAGGACATGCAATGAAAATTAAAAACAGCATTTTAGCATGCACATCATTGGATGATAAAATCAGCAGAGCTTCCCCTCTTTTCTGATCTACCCCTCTCAGATTTATACAACGATTGCACTTCCAAGTGCACTTTCAGTGCAATTGAAGTGCAGAGTGTATTTTCCTTTAATAAATAACCCCATGGTGTTAAAAACTAATTAGTAGTAGTGTGGCTTGACTGACACTAGACTTTTGGTTTTTGTTTTGTACATGCAGAGAAATAATGGAGGCCTTTAAGGAACCCGATTTTCTAACTGAATTTATCCAGAGATGGAAGGAACATCCAGTGCTCTGGCAATCAAAAAGCAAAATCAATAAAAACAAAGATGCCCAGAAGAAAGCAAAGGAGACCCTGCTTGAATTTGTAAAGACAAGGGTCCCCAACGCAACATTGGAGACTGTGAAGGCAAAAATCAATTCGCTTCGGGGCACCTACATGACCCAACGGGCACAAGTCCTGGCCTCGATGGGATCTGGGGCTGCAGCTGACAGCATCTACAAGCCAAACCTGTGGTAGTACTATGGTCAGCTGCAGTTCCTGGATGATCACATTGAGTCCAGGCCATCCCTGTCTACCCTTCCCCCAAGGAGGCAGTCCAGGCTTCCCTGCTCCTCCAGTGTTCCCTGCAGTCAGACCTCCAGTGTTCCTGCAGTCAGCCCTCAGTGTTCCCTGCAGTCAGCCCTCCAGTGTTCCCTGTAGGCAAGAACAGGCAACCTCAGAGGAAGAGCCTGAGTTATTACTGGAGGACCCTGATTTTGACCCATGGAGCCAGGTATTGCATTTTCATATTCATTTTTAAAATGCAAAGTATAATAATGATGAGTAATTAATGTTACAAGTGATCGAAATTATATAAATGATTTCCCAAAAAATTAGGAACATATCACTAGGCAATAGTGGAAAAACAGAATGGGGACAAAATACATAAATGCAGAGGTCATAATGAATGTGTGTGATTTTCTGGTACGCCATTAGGTACACCATACAGTGGCCGCAGATGTTAAACACCTTTTTGGCCATTAACATTTTGTCCACCCCAAAGTAAAAAAACGGTTGGGTAAAGGCCCCTACTTGGGAATTTCAGACAGCATCAACCCCCCCCCCCCGCCCCCCAGCTCCAGGGGCCACATATCTAAAGCTGTGTAAGGGGCCACATAATTAGGGATGGAGGGCCTGTGGTAAATATATTTTAGCATTCAATTATGATATGTCATTAAGTTAAAAATGTGTGTGATGAATGAAGCCAAAAAATAAACTATGTCCCTTTTTTATTATACACAGGCAGAGCAAAGCCAGGAGAAGGAAGGCCCCACAGGGAGCCAGGGGGAGGCAGGCCCCGCAGGGAGCCAGGGGGAGGCAGGCCACGCAGGGAGCCAGGGGAGGCAGGCCCCGCAGGGAGCCAGGACAGGGCAGGCCCCCACTGGGAGCCAGGAGGTGGCAGGCCCCAGTGGGAGACAGGAGTCACGCCAGCGTGATTGCATCTCCCAAATCCCTCCTATCCGGAATCCAGCAAAAAGGGTCAGAAGGCTGATGCAAATGGAGGAGGAGAATAAATGGAAAGGTGGGGAAAGGTGGGATAGCAAACCCCGGGACTTTAAACGGTGTCCAAATAAATGAATAAACAAATGTTAAGAAAATATACAAAATTTATTACAATTTATACATACAAAGATTGACATAACAATGTTTAGAATAAAATAACCAAATGATGGTCCATAACGAACCAATGTGGCTCACACTAAGGGCCACTGAAGTCCCTATGCTTGACTGTTGCCCAACATGTTTCACCCAGGGCCGGGCTTCATCAGGGGCTTAGTACAGGGGGAGAAACTACAAAAATAATAAAAAAGGAGAAAACACATTAATTAAACAATAAAGCCAATTGCTCATTAGAAGGGACTAGATTGCAAAGTCCGGTCCGAAAAGCATGATTATATAGCACACAAAGGTACATAAAGCAGTAAACGTTTTTAACACAAAAAACGATAAATGACGGGAATGTGAATAATGTTAGCAACAATATAACATGCATATAATTTGCATAATAACAGCAATAAAACAAGACGAACAACACTCACCCTCAGAGATCGCTAAAGTCCAGACACACAGCAACCAATTATGGATGTAATTGATATCAAATTGAAGAGAGATAATGAATATAATTCCTAACTAATTCGCCAAAGAAAGAAGGGGGGGGGGAAAGAGATAAACCCTCAAGTTGGTCCTGTGCCCACAGATGATCAAGCTGCAGTAAGAAAAAGGGGAATGATGTTAAGTTCCTAAAAGTTATTATTAAATATACTGGATTAAGTAAGTTAAAAAGTGACTGGAGGAACAAATACATGCATCATGGGAGTGACCCCCAGATGCATGGATAGTTTTCCCCCAGTGTTCATAACATACCTAAGTGGTGTGTGCTGGTGGGGTCACAAATAGTTAATGGTTGAAGACAGAGAGAAAGAAGCCAAAAATCACTGAAGCCTCCACAGTCCTCAATGTATATAGTTTGGATTAGTCAGAGCCCACAGGCTCAATCTAGAGAAAAAAACATCAATTGATGAATTATCAGTAAAGTAGTATAACTTTAAACAAGTAAAGAATTATATAGTATAAATTTAAGATAAGTCTGCATGGGGTTTGGGAAGGAATTTACCTAATGCGCCTGGATCCAAGATAAAAATCCTGAGAGAGACAGCATGGATTCAAAAATACCGACTGAATGTTTGACAGGAAGAATATGGCTTTTAAATACCCCTCGGCGGCGTCTGACGTGGCCGACGAGGGCGGGCAGTGAAGTAAATGCTGAGAAAGCCCCAACCAATCACGCCGCAAGCGTCAGGGGGAAAGGCGTGTCCCCGGGTCCCGGCACGCCCAGATAGGCGCGTCCGGCAGACAAAGAGGCACCCCCCACATAGATGCCGTTGGGGCAGAGTGCCCGGGCACCAAAGCGTCCGGCCAATCACGCCGCAAACGTCAGGAGGAGGGCGCGCCCCCGAGTCCCGGCCCGCCCAGATAGGCGTGTCCGGCAACAGAGACACGCTCCCTGTATAGACGCTGTTGGCGCAGAGTGTCCGGGCGCCATCTTTGATGCTGGAGGTTTGCCACTAAACCCCCCGCAAAGAAGTACGTCTGACCCTTCGAGAATGACAGAAGGGAAAACATGTTGGAACTGCTGCAGGACACAGGGGACCAGTGGGATCCCCAGCCCTGCAGCCCTGTCACCACACAGTGAGAGCGATGCGGGACGGGGAAAAAACCCCCGTTGCTCCGCCTATAGTGGGAGTGGCCAGCAAGAGCATTTCAAGTAAAGCTCACCACTGGGGGAAATAGCAGGCGCCATCTTGGATGGTGGCATGAACCCACAATCTGATGCGGTTCAGCCACTAGAATGATGGAGAATGGAATGGCCCGAATGTAGGGTGGAGTAATCAAGGCAATTAAACAAGGGATCTCCTAAAAAAGCCAGAAGTGACCATTAATGCTGTTCTGGAGCGCCCATGCTGCCCGTACAGCCTGTTCAAAACAATGGAAAAAGGACATAAATGAGGCATGCCCCCCATAAAAAACTTTCTGGCGAAGGAATATTAAATCTCTCTGGATATTGATAAAGTAAATTAAATGATAGTGACTCAATATCGATAATGGTTTTAAATAAAGGTTAAAAACTGTTCACAAAGTAAACAAATGAACATATAGGGGACAATAGTCCATATAGATTATCATCATGATGAAAAGTGGTAATACATATCTGGAGTTCAGCCTAGCCGAGGGTGACGTGTTAATACCTGTAAAACGCAATATTAGTTGTACATAACTGAGGTTTAACACAAAGATATTAATGCATTAGAAAAAAAAAAAAAAAAAGAGAAAAAGTTGGCTGATCAAAGGAAGGGCTTGTAGCTAAAACCGTCATTCAAACCTGGCGGTTTGAGAGCTGATAAACCGAATATCCATTTAGCCTCCCTTTGTAATAATACTTTATCAAAGTCACCTCCCCGATCGCCGGGGGGAATGTGTTCCAGAGCACGGCTGTTAAATTGATGGAATAGACCCATATGGCGACTGATTGGTGTCTCCATTTTTTTCTTTAGCACTAGGGATACATGGTCTCTGATGCGATGGTAGAAAGGTCTTTTGGTTTTCCCTATGTAAAATGAGTTACATGTGCATGTCATAATGTATACGATTCCGACAGACTGACAGTTTACTGCGAATCTAGGTTTGAATATCCTGCCAGTGGGAAGCACAATGCTTGATGCTGCATGGACATACCTGCAAAACTGACACTTGTGGCATGGTCTAGTCCCCATCTGTCCCCGAGATGGAACTGTTGGAGGGGAATGATGACTGTGAACCAGGCAGTCCCTAAGGGAATTTGAGCGTTTGAAGGTAATTTGTGGGTGATTGGTGAGATGTTTAGCCACCATGTCATCACCCATTTGAAGATCCCAATGTTTTTCCAGAATACCTCGTATTTGTTCATGGTTGCTGGAAAAACGTGTAATGAGCCGAGTACCTACATTGGTCTTTAGAGGTTTGGGATCATGTAGAAGAGATCTTCTGTTTTGTACCTTGGCTCTAGCGAAAGCCCTTTTGAGGCATCTCTGACTGTAGCCACGTTCTGTGAATCTTTGTCGGAGAATTTGAGATTCTGATATAAAATCAGTTTCAGAACTACAGTTTCTCCGCAGTCTCAAGTATTGTCCATAGGGGATACTGTCCTTGAGGGGTTTGGGATGGGAGCTGGATGCATGGAGTAAAGAGTTCCCAGCTGACGGTTTGCGAAACAGACCTGTCCCTATTGACCCATCATCATGGATTTTAATTGATAGATCCAGAAAAGTTAGTTGAGTCTGGCTACTGGAATACGTGAAGTTTAAATTAAATTGATTGATCATGAGGCTAGATATAAATGCCTCAAGGTCGTTACTGTGACCAGTCCAAATAAAAAAAATATCGTCGATAAATCGCCTCCAGAGAGGGATCTGTTCGAGATAAGGTTGAGTGGAGTCCTGGTGAAAAAGGTCACGCTCCCACCCCCCCAGGTACAGGTTTGCATAGGAGGGGGCACACTTGGTCCCCATAGCAACACCCTGTACCTGGAGGTAGTGGGAGCCACCAAACAGAAAAATGTTGTTTGTTAAAACAAAACCAAGTAAATCCAATATAAAACGATTGTAGGTGACTGACACCTCACTGTTCTCTGAAATGAAGCCCTCCACAACCCTCAACCCCAATTGATGGGGAATGGAGTTGTAGAGGGCCTCCACATCAAGAGAAACCAGCCATGAGCCCGGAGGGACATTAAGTCCATCCAGAGTTCTCAAAAGATCCCCTGTGTCTTTAAGATAAGACACTAGCCCCTCAACATGAGGACGCAAAAAATCGTCGATCATGGCACTGGCCTGTTCCGTAAGGCAGCCATTTCCCGAAACAATGGGGCAGCCGGGTGGATGGTGTGCATCCTTATGGATCTTAGGTAGTGCATACAAAGTGGGGGTGCGGGGGGACACAACGTTTAGGTACTCCCATGTTTGTTTTGTGATAACTCCCTTATGATAGGCTGCACCAATAAGCCTATAGTATACAGAAGTCGTTAGTTTGAGATGGTTTGGTGACACCTTGCGGTACCCAATCCGTGTTTTTGAGTATGGTGAGTACCATTAGCTCATAATTACTTGTATCCATCACCACCAAGTTGCCCCCTTATCCGAGGGTTTAATGATTAAGGTGGGATTGCGTTGGAGATCACTGAGAGCCTTTTGTTGGGCTGGAGTTAGATTGGTTTGAGACGGATTGTGCCACTTAGTTTTCAAGATAGCTTGGGTGACCTGTTTAGTGAAGGCCCAGACACTGGGGTTCCCCTGGAGGGTTGGGAACATCCGCGATCTGGGTTTATAATTAATTTGTTTGGATGTTAAAGAGGGCAAGGGACTAACAGCCTCAATTTGTAATAACGGGAGGGGGCAACTTGCACGATCCATAAGATCTGCTTCAGACATGTCGATGTCATCAATGTGACCCTCCTCCCATAATTCCATAAATTCCTCCACTGCTTTGACATCTTCAATTGTCATCTTGTCCCAAAAAGGGTTAGAAAAATTGGTTGAATTTACCATGGGTTTGGGTTTATCAAACATGGTTTTCAGCATTAGTTTGCGAGCAAACAGATTGATATCTTTAATTAATTCAAAGTTGTCAACAACTTGAGTGGGACAAAACGACAATCCCAAACTCAAAACTGAGATTTGGTCGATTGTCAGAGGAGTGGAGGAAAGATTGATTATTTGGAAGTTGTTTTCAGAGTTGACGAGTTCACCAGATTGGGGTTGATACCCTTGTGGGGGTCCACAACTGGTTGTGAAGGTGATTGACTGAGACAAAAATCCCCCTGTGATGACCCCATATCTGCATCCGAGTGGTGCAAATTTGGTGCTGGTTGAGAAGAGTTTGAAGTGATTGCAGCCATGGAGGCTGAAACTCCCTCCATGGTGTTGGGGCGTGCATTTCTGGCGGTTGCTGCCCTAGTATTGATCTGTCCTCTGATGGTGCGTTTAGCTGTACTTATTGGTGCTGTACCTTTAGCCGTTTGCGGCTGAAACATGCCATGATACTTTACATTTTGAGTTGTATTAGGGGGTTGAGTCAAGGGAACAGAGGATAAAGACGAGTCTGAATCCGTATATTCCGTTGAGGAGCCCTGTGTAATGGGTTTATTGGTATTTCTACTCGTAGTTGGACGTCTGCGATTTTTATTCGCAGAGGTCCAATTATAGGCCTGGCTGTTATCATAGGCTAATTTGTCACGTATGAATTTCTTTTCCTTGTTCTTTAATAGAGAAGAAACATAAGTTTCTAAATCAACTTTTAATGTAAGTTCACGAGTTGAAAAAAGTTCAGCGGTGGTAATAGCTGTATTTTCACTGTAAAGGTTTGCAATTTCAACATCGACAGCTGCCAAGTCTGATGTATACTGTTGACACAGTAGATCCATCATCCTGGCAGAGCAGCATTGCAGATTTTTTTCCCATTCAGATTTAAAATTGGGTGTTATATTGAAAATACTCGGAAATATTTGGATTCTTAATCCCCATGGGGTAATATTGTCATCCTGGTATTTGAGAAAATACCAGCGATTCCAATACAATCTGACCTTACGTTCCAGCATCCGTTGTAATCTAACGAAGAAGCGATCCATGGAAAGCCCCCCGCTGGATTTATTTTGGGTTTTCTGAAAAGTGGTCATAAGTCCTTCAAAAGCGTTCCCACAATAGTCAGCCATGATGGAGAAGAAGAGAAAAAAAAAAAAAAAACACAATAATGAAAAAAGGTTATTACAAATGCATATATCTTAAGTGCAATCAGCAAAGTATAGGATTGAAAGAATCTACCATGCCTTGAGAAGATGATGGGTGGGTAACACCCTAGTGATTAGAGAGTAGAATGTAGGCAGGGAGATATCAATCGAGGACACCACATCCCATAATGTATAATAAATGGAAAGGTGGGGAAAGGTGGGGTAGCAAACCCCGGGACTTTAAACGGTGTCCAAATAAATGAATAAACAAATGTTAAGAAAATATACAAAATGTATTACAATTTATACATACAAAGATTGACATAACAATGTTTAGAATAAAATAACCAAATGATGGTCCATAACGAACCAATGTGGCTCACACTAAGGGCCACTGAAGTCCCTATGCTTGACTGTTGCCCAACATGTTTCGCCCAGGGCGGGCTTCATCAGGGGCTTAGTACAGGGGGAGAAACTACAAAATAATAAAAAAGGAGAAAACACATTAATTAAACAATAAAGCCAATTGCTCATTAGAAGGGACTAGATTGCAAAGTCCGGTCCGAAAAAAATTGATTATATAGCACACAAAGGTACATAAAGCAGTAAACGTTTTTAACACAAAAACGATAAATGACGGGAATGTGAATAATGTTAGCAACAATATAACATGCATATAATTTGCATAATAACAGCAATAAAACAAGACGAACAACACTCACCCTCAGAGATCGGCTAAAGTCCAGACACACAGCAACCAATTATGGATGTAATTGATATCAAATTGAAGAGAGATAATGAATATAATTCCTAACTAATTCGCCAAAGAAAGAAGGGGGGGGGAGAGATAAACCCTCAAGTTGGTCCTGTGCCCACAGATGATCAAGCTGCAGTAAGAAAAAGGGGAATGATGTTAAGTTCCTAAAAGTTATTATTAAATATACTGGATTAAGTAAGTTAAAAAGTGACTGGAGGAACAAATACATGCATCATGGGAGTGACCCCCAGACGCATAGATAGTTTTTCCCCAGTGTTCATAACATACCTAAGTGGTGTGTGCTGGTGGGGTCACAAATAGTTAATGGTTGAAGACAGAGAGAAAGAAGCCAAAAATCACTGAAGCCTCCACAGTCCTCAATGTATATAGTTTGGATTAGTCAGAGCCCACAGGCTCAATCTAGAGAAAAAACCATCAATTGATGAATTATCAGTAAAGTAGTATAACTTTAAACAAGTAAAGAATTCTATAGTATAGATTTAAGATAAGTCTGCATGGGGTTTGGGAAGGAATTTACCTAATGCGCCTGGATCCAAGATAAAAATCCTGAGAGAGACAGAATGGATTCAAAAATATCGAATACCAAATTATATGCATGTTATATTGTTGCTAACATTATTCACATTCCCGTCATTTATCGTTTTTGTGTTAAAAACGTTTACTGCTTTATGTACCTTTGTGTGCTATATAATCAATTTTTTTCGGACCGGACTTTGCAATCTAGTCCCTTCTAATGAGCAATTGGCTTTATTGTTTAATTAATGTGTTTTCTCCTTTTTTATTATTTTGTAGTTTCTCCCCCTGTACTAAGCCCCTGATGAAGCCCGGCCCTGGGCGAAACATGTTGGGCAACAGTCAAGCATAGGGACTTCAGTGGCCCCTAGTGTGAGCCACATTGGTTCGTTATGGACCATCATTTGGTTATTTTATTCTAAACATTGTTATGTCAATCTTTGTATGTATAAATTGTAATAAATTTTGTATATTTTCTTAACATTTGTTTATTCATTTATTTGGACACCGTTTAAAGTCCCGGGGTTTGCTACCCCACCTTTCCCCACCTTTCCATTTATTATACATTATGGGATGTGGTGTCCTCGATTGATATCTCCCTGCCTACATTCTACTCTCAAATGGAGGAGGAGACCCAGGCCATGCTCCGTGAAGCAACTTTGGCCATCAGAGAGCCGCCCTGTGAAGAAGAGGGATTTGCAGCGCTCATCGCAGCCAAGCTTAAAAATCTTGAGCTGGGCCAGCGTGTGCGCTGCGAATCCAT
Source organism: Rana kukunoris (assembly GCA_029574335.1). NCBI lineage: Eukaryota > Metazoa > Chordata > Amphibia > Anura > Ranidae > Rana > Rana kukunoris. Next base: position 11,288 of record JAJQKJ010000643.1, read on the forward strand.
CATATTCCAGGCCATAAGCATGGCCACATTGGGACAGCTCAATGACGATATTGGCATTGGGCGGATTGGCACTCCTGTCGTTACTGCGCTTCCTGGTCCTGCTCCTTCTCCTGCTCCTGCTCCTTCTCCTGCTCCTCCTCTTCCTGAGCCTGCTCTGGCTCCTGCCACAACATTGGCTCCAGGAACACAGCCCCTGAGGACTCGGGCTGCAGGGAAGACTGCAGGGAAGACTGCAGGGAAGACTGCAGGGAGGAAGAAGTGAGGAGATGGTGCCCCGAAGCGAATTGGTTTTTGCCTTCACAGCCTTCATTGTTTTCTTGGTGGACCCTTGTGTTTACAGCTTCAAGCAGGGTCTCCTTTGTTTTTATCCAGGCTTCTTTGTTTTTATTTGGTCTTGCTTTTTGTTTGCCAGATGGTTCTAATTTTTATTTATTTACCTTTTAAACCTGAATAAAGGTATATTTTTGTTGGTTTTCAAATTTTGACCATGTGTATTTTTGACAAAGAAATATAGAGATTGTTATAGTGAGTAGGCAGACACATTTAAAAAATTAAAATGACATTAAACAAGGAACACCAACCTCCTTGTGGGTAATTAAAAAAAAAAATAAGTTGTTGTGGTCACTTCACACCCTCCAAAATCCAAAAAAAAAAAATTGTAGTTCAAAACATCTGTTAAAAGATATTACCCCAAAATAATTACATGTGTCCAAAAAACAAACAAACAAAAAAAAAGGGGCCCAAACAAATAATAAAGTCAAAAGGTGGACAGAAATATGTCAAACAAGATAAGCCACAACAAACTAGGGCCCAGATTCACGTACATCTGCGCATTATTGGACCGGCGTAGCGCACCGCCTTTACGTTAGACTTGCGCAATTTTGCCGCGTAATCACCCTATTCTCGTAGCTTTTTCGCAGGAAATTGCGCATACGTAACGTTTTTCCAGAGGCGCAAGGTGGAGTAATACAAATTGGGAAGGACGTGGGCGTGTTACATTGAAATGAGCCGTGACCCCATGCAAATGAAGGGCCGGCCGGCTCGCGCATGCGCGCTTGAAGGAGACCATGGTCAGCTCCGCTGTGCGCATGCTCACAACTCGGGAGCGGCGCAATCAGTGAAATTGGAAATGGACTAGGGCAACTTTGTGAACTACGCAGACAGCATAAATAGACAGACACAAATGCACTTCCTTTGCAAAAGTACATCCCTTTGTATCCCTCCCTCTACAGCAAGGTGCTTTTGTTTGTTTGTGACGTGTCTTTGAGATATTTGGGGACTGTTTTGCAGAGTGATTTTTGTCTTTTATGTGTTTTCTTTGTTGTTATTTTGTTTAAATTATATTTTTGCTGGGCATTTTTTTTTTTTGCTCGTCATTTATTTAATTTTTTTGGTTCTGTTTGTGTATGATTTTGGAATGTGGGGGTGATATTCCTGCGGGAAAAGGGGTGTCACCCTCATTTGTGGTGGAGAAGTGATCCCCAGGTCTGTGTGAATGGTGTAGGAATGTACAGTGACATAATTGGAGCCGTGGCGTGGCGTTGCAGCTCACAAGTCCTGCATGGTGGACTGGTGCCAATCCAATGTGATGAGGATGTGGGGTGTGTGTGCTAGGGACCACAGTGGTGTGCATGCATGCATTCTCATTGTGCCATGATTAATGTGTGTGTTTAACGTGCAAAGATGCATAATGTGAGCTGGCATGAGATGGGGTCATGAGATGGGGTACCAGTGCATATGCAGAGTCACCTTGAAGGGAAAAGACAGGAGGATGTTAGTCATGCATGTGCCACTTGTGAGGTGTGCATCACGGGAGGGGATAGTCATGCCTGACACCCATGTCACTCACCAACCAGCCAGCTGTCCCCATACATGTTCTGTTCGAAATCTGTGGGGATGGGGCTCTGATTGTATATGTAGCTGTCATGGGTGTCATGGGTAGTGTCATGTGTTGGGCTGCTGATGTCCTCCTGCAAGGTTGTGGTAATTCCATGATGGCATGAGGGGTGAATCTGAAGATGCGAGACACCTCAGAATCACTCATGCCAAAGATGTCTATGCGTGTGTGATATATCAAGTGAAGAGTGAGGGGCTTGTATCAGATAAGAATATTGTATTAGATTAGATTAAATTGTAAATTTTATATAAGCAAATAAAAAAATAAAAAAACATCTCCTGTGCCCTCCTTAGTGCCATCCTCCGTGCCCTCCTCCTTCTTTGTTCATCTAAAGTCAGTAGTATAGCTATGTGCGACGATGCCCCTGGCATGTTGGCATACAGATTGTTGAGCAACACGTGTGACTGCTGAACTCCTCACTAACAGTGTTGCTTTATCTGACAAGTAGACTTTTTTTCTTTTTTTAGACCAGCTTTTATCAGCTCTAATTTTAGACAGGACATTTTGCTGTTGCGCACACTGCGTCGCCTGCGCTGCCCCAACGTTGTTTTGTGGATCCCCGTAAGTCCCTCATTAGCATATTTGACTAGCAAATCAATGGTGTGTCTATCGCACTTTTGCGCAGACGGATGCGCCAGTCTAACGAAATTACGCGGGACAAAATTATTTTTCGATTTTTTGCGTATCTCGTTCTAGGGATGCCGCGCAACGAAACGCACGCGCACATTTAGACTTACGCACGCGCATCTCCTTTTGCGCAGGCGTAATCGCTCTGTGAATCTGGGCCTAGGAGTTTAGGGTAGCTTGGAAATGCTTTGAAAAGCATTGTGGCAAATGCAGCGCATTGTTTGCTTCATTAGTTTTAAAATACGAATGTGCTTAATCCATTCTAAACAGTAGTTTTACCAGAACGAGCTCTCCCATCTCAGAAATTGCTTCTGAGCACGCGCGGGTTTAAAACGTCATTTTCTATGTCGTTTTGCCCACACACGATCATTTTTTATGACACAAAAAACAACGTTTTGAAAAACAACACAAAAAATTCAAGCATGTTGGAATTTTTTTTTGGTCGTTTTTTTGAAGACCACACACGATCAATTTAACCACTTGCTTACTGGGCACTTATACCCCCTCCTGCCCAGGTGATATTTCAGCTTCCGGCACTGCGTCACTTTAACTGACAATTGCATGGTCGTGCGACGTGGCTCCCAAACAAAATTGACGTCCTTTTTTCCCCACAAGTAGAGCTTTTATTTGGTGGTATTTGATCACCTCTGCGATTTTTATTTTTTGCGCTATAAACAAAAAAGAGCGACAATTTTGAAAAAAATACAATATTTTTTACTTGTTGCTATAATAAATATCCCAATTAAAAAAAAAAAAAACGTTTTTTTTTCTCAGTTTAGGGCGATGCGTATTCTTCTACATATTTTTGGTAAAAAAAAAACGCAATAAGCGACTGGTTTGCGCAAAATTTATAGTGCCTACAAAATAGGGGACAGAATTATTATTTTTTATTATTTTTTTTTTACTAGAAATGGCGGCGATCTGCGATTTTTATTGGGACTGCGACGTTATGGCGGACACATCGGACACTTTTGACACATTTTTGGCGTCATTCACATTTATACTGCGATCGGTGCTATAAAAATGCACTAATTACTGTATAAATGTGACTGGCATTGAAGGGGTTAACACTAGGGGGTGAGGAAGGGGTTAAATGTATTCCCTGCATAGTGTTCTAACTGTGGGGGTAGGGGGGGTGACTGGGGAGGTGACCGATCTGTGTCTCTATGTACAAGAGACACAGATCCGTCTCCTGCTCTCCAGAGACAGAACGCTGTCTCTGTGTAAAACGGCAATGAGAGATGATCTATGAGATCATCTCTCATTCGCCGCACAGATCGCATCGCAAACGGCCACTCTGATTGGCCGTTCGTGGCAATCTGTGATTGGCTGTGTCCAAGGGACACGGGCAACACAGTGTTTCCTCGCAGCGCGCTCTGGAGCGCGCGCCGGGAAGCAGCTAGTGACAAGCCGTCAATTGACGGCTTGTTGGCAATTTAGATCTGCGCTAGAGCCGTCATTCGGCTATAGCGCGGATCTCAAGTAGTTAAATGACGTTTTAAAAAAACGTCGTTTTTTTTTATAGCAAAAAATGATCGTGTGTACGCGGCATTAGGCCCTGTACACACGATCAGACATGTCTGACGAGACTTGTCTGATGGACCGTTTTCATCAGACAACTCTGAACTTGTCTGATGGTCTGATGTGCGTACACACCATCGTACCAAAATCCGATCAGACCAGAACGCCTTGACGTAGAACACAACAACGTGAAAAGTTCAATGCTTCCAAGCATGCGTCGACTTGATTCTGAGCATGCGCAGGTTTTTGGTCCGATGCTTTTGTGTACTAATCACCGAACCTCTCTGACGGACAGGTGTCCGTCGGACAGATTTTAAAGCATGTTTTAAAACTTTGGTCCGATGGAGAACGGTCCGATAGGCCGTACACACCATCGAACTGGTCCGATGAAACCGGTCCGCAGACCGGTCCGCAGATCATGTCCTTTGGGTCTGGTATGGATTTTAAGGGGAACCCAATGGCAAAATAAAAAAAATATGGCCCCAATATAGTCCCATCCCACCAAAATCCATACCCGACCCTTATCTGAGCATGCAGCCTGGCAGGCCAGAAAAGGGGGGGCGAGAGCATATGTTGATGTGGACAACTCTGGACAGTGGTTGTGTGGGTCTGCAGACAGGGGGAATATCAGAACCTGGAAGCCCCCTTTAACAAGGGGGCCCCCAGAACCTGGAAATCCCCTATGTGAGTACCCCTACTCATTCACCAAAAAAAGTGTCCAAAAATAAATAAAAACACACACCGTTTTTGACAATTTCTTTATTAAAAATAAAAAAAATCCCCTAATGTAGATTCATCATCAATCACGACACCCGCCACACCACTGGGCCTGAAATGAGATGCTGTAACATCAGGTTTCTTGCATCTAAGGTCATCAAAAAATACTTGTAGTCTTTATTTCAAGTGATAAAGGTGAATGTTTCCTCCCTGTAAGTGTACCATTTGGAATGGATTGTGCCTTGAAATACACATAAATAAAAAAGGCCCACAGTTATTTTAGAGGTAGGTAGATACAAATGTATTTTATTGTCAATAATATATTTAGAAATCCAAATATAATTGTCTCTTTCTTGTGAATGGCAGGTACAAAGTCATTTCTGGTATGGTGTACTCAAAAAAAAGTTATTCTTATTCTTATGATTTATTAAACATTCATATGTCTCTATTGTTCCTACAATGTATTTTCTTATATCAGTCATATTAAAAATGTATGTGCAGAAATCTGCCTTTCATAATTCCCTGCTATTATTTAAAATAAACAGTGGGAGAGCAGCAGAGCAACATGTAGTTCTTTGACTCTGCTTCTTGACTCACAAGTACACTTGTAAATTTGGAACAGCATGGCTTTTAGCTCATGCTGAGAGTTAACTTTGACTTTTTCTAGTTTTAATTATTTGTATTATGTGTAAAGGACTCAAACTAATGATAAATGTAAAATATGCATTTATGAAAAGGCCACTGTTTAGAATAAATCGTTCCCATATATCAAAATTAATATTAGCAATCTAAAGCATATTTCATTCATAAAATTTGATTAATGCATGTTCTTTTTTTAGGAAGAGTAAAAAGCAAGCATATACGTGGGCATACAAAATTCATATACCAATAATCATTTTTTTATGTTATTTTTTTTCTTATTAGGCTTTTATGTTAAAAAAAAAATTCTCATTGATTTTATACACTGATTTTTTTGTTGGATGGGGCTGGTCTAGAAGGATAGAAGTTATTATTATTTATTTGTATACTAATACTATATATAATGTGGAATTCCCATTCTGGGTCAGTTTGGAAGACTTTCAAATATTTCATGTATAAAAAAAAAAACACACCAAAAGAAAGTCCTGGGAGTGCTAAACGCACAAAGTGCCATTCCCTACTCAGAAACACAACATTTCTACAAAAAACACCACAAGGATAGAACACCTCTGAAGCTACTATAGCAGTTTATTTGATAGACAAAGTATTACAAAAATAAAGGTGTGTACCCATATCCCCAAGGGAGAGTCCCCCACCCCGCCACACCCAGCTCCCCCACCCCGTCAAACCCAGCTCCCCCACCCCAGCACCCTCCCAATGACTCCCACCTCACTCCAGTGTCCCAGAGTATCCCGCCCTGTCCCTACTATCCCTCCTACAAGGACCGAGTCACATTCAGGGCCCTTTGCCTGACACACAAATTTATACACGGACGCGCCCCCAAATATTTAAGTGAGAAAAAAAATACCAAAACCTCAATCGCGTTCTTCGATCAAAATAGAAGAAAAGTGGTACCCTGCGCTGCCAGGTGAGTATAAATGGTAGCAGCTAACACAACTTTTTCAAAAAAGCAAAAAAAAACAAAGAAATACATAAGTGTAGCGCTGAAATGACTGGGTGAAAATCAATTACCATACAATATAGATTGCAACATATAACAGTGATATATTAATGTGCATAAGAGTCCTTCTAATGAAAGAAACAACTATTGTGCCTGTCTGGCACGTAGTGCAAGTGGACAGTTGCACCAGAAAAACCTGATAGTCCAAATTTTGGATGTAAAAAGTTCATCTGGTGGTTGAATCAAGTGAATAAGTGACTGAACGTGAAAATATGTGACTTCTTCAACGTGACCGTCCCACCACCTATAAGGATTACAGGCTTACCGGAACGTGTTGACCCATGATGACATATGCCACAAGAGGTCAAACAGGGCTTTGAATGGCGGATGTCATGAACAGTCCTCGGCAGGAATCATGTGCCCGATCAGTCAAGATGTCTTGCAGTGGGATGGAATAGGCTGGAAACTGTACTTAATTTGGAAACACCATTGATAGGCTCAATATGATAATGGTGCATGTGGAAAAAGAAAAGGGGGTGGCCACATAGCGTAATTCTGTTTAAATAAAATTATGTATTTATTCACAGCTAACAAACTCACATTTGGCTTGATTGAAAAGGTCCTTGCAAGTAAAATAAGGTGACAGTGGAGTCCTCCCGACGCGTTTCGTGGTCAAAGCACATAGTCTGGGGTGTCTATGTCATGACATCCATCATTCAAAGCCCTGTTTGACCTCTTGTGGCATATGTCATCATTGGTCAACACGTTCCGGTAAGCCTGTAATCCTTATAGGTGGTGGGACGGTCACGTTGAAGAAGTCACATATTTTCACGTTCAGTCACTTATTCACTTGATTTAACCACCAGATGAACTTTTTACATCCCAATTTTGGACTATCAGGTTTTTCTGGTGCAACTGTCCACTTGCACTACGTGCCAGACAGGCACAATAGTTGTTTCTTTCATTAGAAGGATTTTTATGCACATAAATATATCACTGTTATATGTTGCAATCTATATTGTATGGTAATTGATTTTCACCCAGTCATTTCAGCGCTACACTTATATATTTCAATCAAATAGCCAAAAACTACTACAAATCCCTAAAGCCCGCTACAAGACCAAAGGAGGACGATGATTTGCAGTCCAAGGACCTTGACTGTGGAACGCATTACTGACTAACATCCGAACGGAAATTGATCACCTTGCCTTCAGAAAAAAACTCAAGACCCACCTATTCGGAAGGATAAACGTAAGGCCAAGCACCATGAGGCGATTCAGCTCGCATTTGTAGCGCTATATAAGTTACTCAATCACTCACAAAGTATGTGGTAAATATCACCCCGATATTCATATCTAATGCCTAACCTGGCCCTAACATTTAATCCAAATTTTCGCCCATATTGTAACACCTAAACCAACATTTTATATTAAACTAATAAAATGTAATCTGAATGCTAACCTTTGACCCTATTTTTAAAATTAAACAGTAAAATCGGTCTGTGTATGCAGTAAAGAAAATATGGTATATACCTAGGTATGTACGCTCACCGCGCTACTAAATAAAACAGCAGCTAACACAACTAAATGATCAATTTAGCAAACATAGAATATACAAAGAAAATATGTAGCGCTTGAATAGAAATAAATGGCAAATAATAACATAAGCTGAACATTAGACACCATAGGTGCACATTGAAGTGTCTCTAAAATAGTAATATAGTCCAAAAGGATCAAAATATAGTGATTGGGTGCAAGTGAGGTCTGAAAGGTCCACCACCGTAGATGAAGCTGAGGAGGCTTACCAGATGGATAGCGACCACAATAAGTATACACCTATTTGGTCAGCTAAGGCTTAACCAAGGACTGCTCACAAGACGACTCAGGTAGGAAGAGGAGTGGTAAGAGTATCAGATCGGATGAAAGATCAAACCCAATTTTTTTTTTTCCTTTCTCTTCTCAATATATTCAGCCGACAAGGTGACTCAGAAGGTCCAATGGCGAGGAAGGAAAAAATAAAGCAGACATAGCGTAACTCTGATAAACAAGTTTACTAAGATAAAAGAAAGTAATACACTCACATTTGGTATGAACAATCATGGGCATATAAGTATACAGGCAGTAGGGTCAATCGGTACCCGACGCGTTTTGTTTCACAAACATCTTCATGGGAATTGTCCTACTTCCAGGAAGTTCAGTCACTCGGCTCCCTCTGCTCATCTGCTCACACGAGGCACAATACCAGGCACACACCCCCTTCCTGCCCAAGCCAATTTTCAGCTTTCAGCACTGTCGCTTTTTAAATGACAATATCATTTTGTTCCCATTTTTTTTTTTTTTTTGCTAAAAAAATAAAAAAATACAGAAAATTTTGAAAAATATATAAATGTTTCTGTTATAAAATGTTGTAAATAACTATGTTTTCTCCTTTACTGATGGGCACTGATAAGGCGGCACCGATGAGGTGGCACCAATGAGGTGGCACTGATGGGCACTTACGATGGGCACTGGTAGGCGGCACTGATATGCAACACTGATGGGTAGTGATATACGGCACTCATGGGCACTCATGAATGGCACTGGTGGGCACTGATGGGCGCTGATAGGCGCTGATAGGCGACACTGATGGGTACTGATAGATGGCACTGATAGGCATCACTGATGGTACTGGCACTGGCAGGCATTTCTGATGTGCATTGATTGGCAGCTGCCTGGGCACTTATTGGCATATCCCTGGTGGTCTAGGGTGGCATACCTGTTGGTCCAGTGTTGTGGCCATTCCTGGTGGTCCTGGCGGCATCCTGGTGGTCCTGGGCAGGCATCCGGATGGGCTGCGCTGATAACCAATCAGCACAGACCCCCCTTGTCAGGAGGACAGCCGATCGGCTCTCCTCGCATCTGTCAGACACAAGTGAGGAAAAGACGATCAAAGGCTCTTCCTCTTTAAGTCGTGATGAGCCGTGATTGGATATGGCTGATCGTGTCGTAAAGAGCCTCCATCAGAGGCTCTTTACCGAGATCAGTGTAGCTGTGTGTCAGACTGACACACCTCACCACCGATTACCGCAATGCACATAATATAATATGGTAAATCAAAAGAACTGCTGGGCAGGGAATTGTCTGTTGACAGGCTGTTGTCCTAAAATCTTACCATTAGTATGCTCCTTTTGACAATTGTTGTCCAATTTTCCGCTAACAAATGTTGTATGACAGGCTTAGTTGGCCAACAATTGTACCGTGTGTACAAGGCTTAAGATTAGGACGGGGTTTCTAAAGAAGACAGCTTAGATACAATTGTAAATTAAAAATAATAACAGGGTTATCTGTTTTAAGGCTGCGTACACACGACCAAATAAATCTGTTCAAATTGGTCTGACAGACCGATTTGATCTAATTTGTCTGCTATTTTGGTTTGATCGCTATACACACGATCAAACCAAAATCCCCGCTGGCAGACAGCGCGGTGACGTGGCGGTGACGTTGACGCCGCCACGTCACTGCACCAGGAAGTAAAACACTTCCGCGCATGAGTCTAATCCATTCAGTGTACTAACCAGCAGACATGTCGGGCGGACGGATTCCCAGCAGATAGATTTTAAAGCATGCTGGAAAAACCCGTCTGTCCGCCCGTACACACGATCGAATTTGTTAGATTTGATCGTGTGTACGCGGCCTTAGAGTTTCCATACAACTAACTTAGCCAAATTCAACGCTGACCTCCCTCCATCTCCAAAAGAAATTACGACCTTCTTTCATCTACAGCAGAGCTGAAGATGAAAAGGGACACTATGTTAGTGCACAAATGCAAACAGGAAATTTCCATTGCAACTTGGAATCCCCATTGTTAAGAGGAAATAAAAAATAAAAATAAAAACTGTACACAAAGCACACACTAACCCTCGCCATGAAAACACCGGCTTAGCTTCATATTTATTTCTTTTAATAGTCTTTTTTCAGAAAAGAGTCAGAATGAACAATGAGAGAGACAGTGAATGTTCTTCATTTGTCATCCACCTGCAGCTCCTTGTTATATTGTCACAATTTAATGTAGTTGGGAAAATTGGACACATATTTAATGGGGTTTAACTAGACATAATCCTATTTATAGTTTGAGTGTCTGCATATGTCAGTGCTGGAAGAGAAACTGGCACCTATTACACAGAGCACAAACTTATGGATTAAAGAATGTGAAATCAGGATTTGGGATGAAGCTCCTAAATTTCTAGCATTTAATTAACGGGAGATGGGCAGCTTAACTACTGAATTGCTATTCCACTCATAAATCTGCTGGTAGTACAGAACAGAGATTAATCTAAAGCTTTACAGGGCAACAAAGTTAAAAGAGGAATATATGTATTGTTATTCATAAGTATATGCACAGTATGCGTATTCACTGACATGCTATAATACCATATATTTATTTGCAATTGTAATTTCACTTCTTCACTGTATATAATTTTACATTAAGATACAGAAAAAATCCAAGAAGAACAAAATATTTTCTCTGTTTAATTCAGCTGTCAGATCATTGAAATGTGCTACTTTAAGTGGAATAAGCTTGTCTTAAGCACACTTACAAATCACATAATATACTGTATAAAAAACAGTCAGTACAGAAATGAATGGTTTCTAAAATACTTAGCGCAAAAAAGGAAATAATAATAAATGAATGCATAATCAAAAATCTGCCATATTAGTGATACATTAGACTCATATACCAAGTGCATTCCACCTGAATCTAATCTGAAAATCCTTTGAAAAGTAATACTACTGGCTCTTTTTCAACTCTTTTATATAGTTTATTAGAACTATGCAAAAAAGGATGTATAGATTGAAAGCTGGCACACTAGGCACAGAACCAAAATTCTCCTGACTAAAGAGCAGTGTTGAGATACAATAGCAACCCACTTTTCTATAAAGAATTTGTACTTCCTAAGAGTGCTGATGCTTAGCCAGCCCTTCCTGTCATTCAGGCTGCCCATTATAGTAATTGGGCCAACAGAAATGTGTTAGGACAGTGCTTTGTACCAAGCCCCAACACTACTAAGAATTGTCAGTGCTTTCCTTTGAGAACCAATCAAGGTTTTGGCCATAACGGGGGGGGGGGTTATGGAGGCTACTTCAGGTTTGTGCTACACCACTGGGTGTCACGTACCTGGTCGAGGTCAAGTTGAGGAGAAGGCTCTCTTACACCTCTTGTCCCATTTTCCTGGAGTTGATGACAGGGTATAACAGGGCACAGGGTGGCAAGCGTGTCTGTAGGAGATCTGAGCTGGAAGGCTGTGCAGCAGGCAAGCTGTCAGCTTACAGATACCGGATCTGCCATGCATTTTCAGGCAGGTAGAAGGAGGCAACAGAGGTTAAGGATCAAGAACCAGAAGCAGAGTCATAGCCAGACCAGGGTGGGTATCAGTCAAGTGGAGAAGGTACCGGATCAACAGGCAGGAGACAAGATCGGGTCACAAGACGGAGGCAGCAACAGGGTTTCAGGAGTAATCGGAATCAAACAAGCTGGGTCAGATTTCAGAAGCAAGCACTGGGTCAAGCCACAGGCAGAAAAAGCTGATGACCACTCAGCAATGTTCTTGAGTCTTGCAGAGCTTTAAATAAGCCACTGGGTGACAAAGTCAGTTAACATTCCAATGAGCAGACTGATTCTATGCACAGGTCTATAGATTTTTAAGATAGTTAGATAGTTTTTAAGCAAAGGCACTTGGTTCTCCTGACATTGGGGTTCAAATCCCCATGGTTGGCTGGTGTCAGACACTGGGGGGAATGGTGACATCACTCCCTGTGTCATGTAACAGTGCCACTTACAATTTATGTATTAATATTTATATATAATCTAAGTTGGCAGCTTAGATTTTTTACAGTTATTGATTATACCTTACACTTATGTCTTGAAGCGTGGCTTCACATGCACTTGCCATTGCTGTTTAGGTAACAGCGTTTGGGCCTAGTGGTCAGATGCTATCCAGTAGCACTCTCACGTAGGAGAAAGTCATATGCTCCCCCAGAAGCATTAGGCCGCGTACACACGAGGAGACATGTCCGATGAAAACGTTCCGCGGACCGTTTTCATCGGACATGTCTCCGGGGATCTTTTGATCTGATGGTGTGTATACCTGATCAAACCATAATCCCTGCGGACAGACAGCGCGGTGACGTTGCCGCCGCGACGTCCGCAAACCAGGAAGTAAAATGCTTCCACACATGCGTCTAATCCATTTGACGCATGCGGGGGATTTCGGTCCGCTGGTTAGGCGTACTAACCAGCGGACATGTCCGACGGACAGGTTTCCAGCGGACAAGTTTTAAAGCATGTTTTAAAACTTTTGTCCGCTGGAAACCTGTCCGCTAGGCCGTACACATGATCGGATATGTCTGCTGAAACTGGTCTGCGGACCAGTTTCAGCGGACATGTTCGATCGTGTGTACGCGGCCTAAGACGTCAACCCCTACTATGATGGAGGAAAGAGTAATAGGGAGTACTGTTAGGCCGCGTACACACAATCAAATTTATCTGCTGGAAACGGTCCGACGGACCGTTTCAGCAGACAAATTCGATCGTGTATACGGGCGGACAGACATGTTTTTCCAGCAGACAAATTTTAAATCATGCTTTAAAATCTGTCTGCTGGGAACCCGTCCGTCCGACATGTCTGCTGGTTAGTACACTAACCAGCGGACATATCTGCCCGCACATGCGTCAAATGGATTCGACGCATGCGTGGAAGTTTTTTACTTCCTGGTGTTGTGACGTGGCGGCGTCAATGTCACCGCCACGTCACCGTGCTGTCTGCCGGCGGGGATTTTGGTTTGATCGTGTGTACACGATCAAACCAATATATCCCAGCAGACAAATCTGATCGGATTTATTTAGTCGTGTGTACGTGGCCTTAGAGTATTAATGGGTTGGGAGAGGCAAAACTTTTTTTCTGCAATAAGATATACTGATATATTACAGTCTAAGTGGTTCTAAAAGTTGAAGGCTTTTTCTCGCATGGATTCTTTGCATTCAGGTATTAGAAACCTTCTGAGTTTTTATATTGCACAGTGAAATCTATTCAGTTTGTTAAAATAATGCAGTATTTCAGAATTTCAGTATGCAGAAACAAAATACTGTAGGATATAAAATGTGATGTCATGCAGCTGTAATTACATTTCTCACCAGACACTTTATTGAGAAAGAATAACTTTTTACACAGTTAGAATGACCATTGTCTATTTTAAAATGATTTTTCTCTACTATGCAAACAGCTTTTGGCTTTTTTTGTGAATTCCTATATACTATAGATATATTAACATAAGAACTAATCTAATCCTTGAAGAGGCATAATCCAAGGACACTCTCAGCTTTTTATTCTGCTTCACATGACAAGACTATAAAAAGTTCAGATTTGTCCTGTGCCTATTTCAACTGCATTATAAAATGCATTATTTTTGTATTCTATGGAATACAAAATGGAATGGGGGTCTCGTGTAGGGTACCGTCCATAAACTTGCCCTTATGAAAGAAATGATGAGCTAGAGGAGATGAGGTTGGCCAGATATCTTAAATAAAATAATCTAACATTCCAGGAAGAAACTCAGGGTTCCACTGGAGAGGGAATTTTTTTTTCCAAAGATTTAGAAAAAAAAACTGCGATAAGCAAAAATTGTAAATGCTGCCAGTACCCAAAATTGTAGATACAAATTTTAAGAACATGTTGTGGTATAAGGTACAGCACAAAAACAATATAGTTGAAAAAAAATATAAGTGAAAAAATGGAAATGACACCAAATTATGTATGAAAAAATTAAATAATAGTGCCACCAAGCTATAAAAATTGAGCAAATAGGGAATTAGTGACACGAATGTATATTGGTTGTATAAAATATATACGTATGCAGAAAAGAGATAAGGTAAATACAAACGACTGCAACCATGAATGAGAGGGGAATGGATATGTGATAAATCCAAAGTATTAACATATAATAATATGCCCTAAAGTGTACATAAGCAGTAAAAAGGTAAGTGAATACAAAAACAACTGCAACCATATATCAATAAAGAAAATGGGTATGTGATTAATCCAAAAAAAAAAATTGTATATCCTATTATTAAATAGGTAGATATGAGGTGAAAAAAGTTCAAAGAAAAAAGTCCCAAGTGAAAATAAGTGAATCCAAAATCATTAGTGATCATATCATAAGTGATGTGACATCTTATCACCTTATCATGATCTTATCATAAGTGATGTGACATCAAAGAAACCACTTTCTTCCACCAGATGGACACCTGAGTGATAGAGATATAGAGGTCAATTCACAAAGAGAAACGTTATTGGTTTTCTTCAGTTGTTAAATTAGCACTCCTTATTTAACGCTAGCAAACATGGTATTCACGAAAGCTATAATCGTTATTCAACATAGTCGTTATGGTTTTCAACTGACTCTTTATCCAATCGTTATGCTAACTACTCAAGAGTTATTTTAACGTCCCAAATCTTAATAATAACGTCTAAGATCGTTAAATAATGCTGGAGAGATGCATCCTGGGAGCAGAAGGGGAGGAGAACAGCTGCATGTGGAAAAGAGCAGATGGAAAGAGAGAGAGAGAGACACAAGCAATACACACGTGAAGATTGAGTATGTGATGTGCAAAACTTCTAGTGTGTGTTTTTCTAAAGGCATGTGTATTTCCTCATACAGAGAATAAATCATGGGAGATGATAATCGGAATTTAGCTATCACCTGGGTTTTAGAAAAAACTTCAAAACAAATCAGCGCTCATGGATATCTAAAAGTCCAATAATAAATATATCAAAAAGGAAAAGATTGGTAAAAAATCCATTTAATAAAAATTCTACAGTTATAAGGAAATACTTTCCAGATAGTTCGGTGTGCAGTTAAATGCAAGACTGTAGGGCTAGATTGCCATACACACAGTGTGCAAATGTGATAAGTTTCACCGACAGTCACTTCTTAATTCATGGGTTTAAACATCCTGGGTTCAGTACACATGCCATCGTATAGAGGAAAATGTCAACAGTACCTTTGGGACAGGTGGCAAGCTTGTAGTGATGTAAAAATGGTCATCCGATCTATGGTAGGTGCCTGGCCTCAGGTAATCCACATTACCGGCGTGTCACTGCGGGGCAGAGAAGACGGAACCGTCCGACAAATCCTGCAGCCGGGGACACAGCGCAATGAGGTCTGGAGAGGCGTGTGCTCATTCTGTTCGATCGCGTTGATGTCACACGTCTGAGACGCCGCTCCACGTTCAGAACCGAGGAGCAAGGATGTACTCGACGCCCTCTACTGGAAGATCCGCAGACTGCAAGCTCCCAATGCAACACAGTGACAAATGTCAGCGGGAAATATAAAAGCACTGTAGCTGCTCTTGCAAAAATGGAAGTTTAGGAGCCCTCATGAATCTGAGGACCAGGATGAGGGGAATAGTGTGGTTTTAAGAGCCTTGACGACGCGTTTCACGCTTCCTAGCGCTTTTTCAAAGTCAAGTATGTGTGGCTTATTCAAGGGATTAAATAGTCTAAAAATAAGGGGAGGAGTGATATTAGCAGGAAGAGGAAATAGATACGGGTGGGCATGTCTAGTAAAACCCGGGAACTTTAACCCCTTCCATGATATATTAACACACATATTAAAACATACACATACAATATAAATATATATATAAATCAAAAGAACAAAAAAACATATATATATATATATAAATATAAATAAATAAAAATATATTAATAAATAAAAATATATTTAAAAAAAAAAATATATATATATATATATGAATATATATTAATACAATTAATGATGAAGAAATAATAATAAATAATAAAATTAATGATGGAAAAAAATATATATATATAAAAAAATAAAAAAATATAATAATGAAAATAAATATAAATCATAAAAAAAGATGTAAAAAAGCCGAGCATATATTAACTATTAATAGATTCAGTATAAAATATTAAATAAGGGTGTTGGTTTCAATTTCCTCATTTAACCCTTTGGGGGCCAGCGATTCAAGCATAAAAATCCAGAAGACTTCCCTTCTACAAAGGAGGAAAATCTCTCGTTGGAGGGAAGGGAAGTCTTCTGGATTTTTATGCTTGAATCGCTGGCCCCCAAAGGGTTAAATGAGGAAATTGAAACCAACACCCTTATTTAATATTTTATACTGAATCTATTAATAGTTAATATATGCTCGGCTTTTTTACTTCATCTTTTTTTTATGATTTATATTTATTTTCATTATTATATTTTTTTATTTTTTTATATATATATATTTTTTTCCATCATTAATTTTATTATTTATTATTATTTCTTCATCATTCATTTTATTAATATATATTCATATATATATATTTTTTTTTTAAATATATTTTTATTTATTAATATATTTTTATTTATTTATATATATATATGTTTTTTTGTTCTTTTGATTTATATATATTTATATTGTATGTGTATGTTTTAATAGTGTATCATGGAAGGGGTTAAAGTTCCCGGGTTTTACTAGACATGCCCACCCGTATCTATTTCCTCTTCCTGCTAATATCACTCCTCCCCCTATTTTTAGACTATTTAATCCCTTGAATAAGCCACACATACTTGACTTTGAAAAAGCGCTAGGAAGCGCGAAACGCGTCGTCAAGGCTCTTAAAACCACACTATTCCCCTCATCCTGGTCCTCAGATTCATGAGGGCTCCTAAACTTCCATTTTTGCAAGAGCAGCTACAGTGCTTTTATATTTCCCGCTGACATTTGTCACTGTGTTGCATTGGGAGCTTGCAGTCTGCGGATCTTCCAGTAGAGGGCGTCGAGTACATCCTTGCTCCTCGGTTCTGAACGTGGAGCGGCGTCTCAGACGTGTGACGTCAACGCGATCGAACGGAACGAGCACACGCCTCTCCAGACCTCATTGCGCTGTGTCCCCGGCTGCAGGATTTGTCGGACGGTTCCGTCTTCTCTGCCCCGCAGTGACACGCCGGTAATGTGGATTACCTGAGGCCAGGCACCTACCATAGATCGGATGACCATTTTTACATCACTACAAGCTTGCCACCTGTCCCAAAGGTACTGTTGACATTTTCCTCTATACGATGGCATGTGTACTGAACCCAGGATGTTTAAACCCATGAATTAAGAAGTGACTGTCGGTGAAACTTATCACATTTGCACACTGTGTGTATGGCAATCTAGCCCTACAGTCTTGCATTTAACTGCACACCAAACTATCTGGAAAGTATTTCCTTATAACTGTAGAATTTTTATTAAATGGATTTTTTACCAATCTTTTCCTTTTTGATATATTTATTATTGGACTTTTAGATATCCATGAGCGCTGATTTGTTTTGAAGTTTTTTCTGCGTGTTGGGTACTTCCGGGTACTGTAAATCCTGCAGCTCTGGACTATCCACCCTATACCTTACATACAAACTATATCAGGGTTATCTGTATCCACATTTAGCGCCAGTGATTTTTTGTGTATGGGTTTCAGAAAAGTCATCCAAAATAGTACGTGAACGGAATACACGTTTATAAATCTGAACAACATTCTAACGTGTTCTTCTTTGCCTCTGGATAATTTTAAGTTCAAATAGAGCATGGTTCCATCTTGCCCAACACTACTAAAAACTTCACTACACTACAAAAATCGCCAAAAGTTTCCTCTAACAACAAAATATCGCCTGGGAAATGTCATAATGACACCCTGAGGGAGGTGTTAAATTAACGATCGATAACTGTCAAAAAAATCTTTGTGAATTGCACTTCTGTACATATTTAACGATTTGACTCTTTAAAATAATGATTTGACTCTTTAAAATAACAATCAAATCTTTAAATAAGGATCCACACCTTAAAATATCGGTTCTGTGTAGTAAAACGTTATTTGATGATTTTTCAAAGCGTTAAATCGTTTAGTGAATTGAACTAGCTTCAATAACGTGCAAAATCGTTAAAATAACACCCGCAATCTGAAAATAAAGCTTTGTGAATTGACCCCATAGTCTCTTTACTAGATGATATGACCACAAGCAAAGCGGTCAAGCAAAGCACAGGGTGTTTAAAGTCTCACAAAAAGACTTGTGGCTGGAGCCGGTTCTTATGTACTGAGTCAGATATGGATAGCTTCATCAGCAGAATCTGCGTCAGATAAACGGCTAATAGCCTTCTTAGGTACCACTAGGAAATGTACTAGAGCTTACGGAGAGATATCATTGAAGGCGATTCATTGCTCATCCTCATAGAAGACTTTGGCTTGAATCTCTTTGCGGATGATCTTCCCGAAGATCGTGTCTCCCCGGGCTGGGCACTCTGTGCTTTGAGAGGGGTTAAAGGCCCAGAAATAGATTAAAGTTTGCACTTCGGGGGGCATGGCCTGGACATGGCTGTGTGAAGCTGCTTTACATCTGAGCTCCCGGCATGATCCCTCGATTTCTGGCCAAAAATCATCTTTAAACCAGCATGAACACTGCCAAAAGATACGGGACTAGAGCAGCAACAAGGGGGCCCCCGGCTGGCAAGATTTCAGGAGAAATCCAAAAGTATTTTAAGGCCCTGTAGGAACCAGCCCACGATCCCGGCCTACCTGAACCACGAGGCCCTGCACGTGGAGCCGATGATGATTCACATAGCAGTTTAATGAGTCCCGGTGGATCGGAGGACTGGCCGGCACTATTCCAGAGTCCACCGCAGGATACACCCCAAGGCGAGATGTCCTCCTCTCAGATGCCGGAGCCCGCTGGCATGGACCCCGACATCAAAGCGCTGCTGTAGGCGCTGCCCACCAGGACAGACATCGAGGCCCTGATACTGAAATTAGAAGAGACCCATAGGCGTGACATTCAAGAGGTGAGAGGAGAGGTCTCCACGCTTACCGATTGGGTGGCCTCGGGAGAGGAGACAGTGTCATCGCTGGCGGAGCGGGTGGCGGCCTTGGAGCGTTCTCGGGACCAGCACCACGAGGCGGCCATCACGCTACAGCTCCACCTGGAGGAGGTGGAAGATAGGAGCCGCCGCAATAACCTGCGGATCCGCTGCATCCCCGAACCCGCAGACGCTGAGGACGTGGGGGCCAAGGTGATCCGAATCTCCCGGGAGATCCTGGACGATCCGGAAGCGGAGATTGTGCTAGACAGGGCGCACAGAGCGCTCAGGCCTAAACCGACGGAGCAAGATAGACCATGCGACGTGATATGCCGCCTCCACCGCTACGGACAGAAAGAGGCCATCCTACGCCAAGTCTGGGACCTGGGAGACCTTGAGGTGGAGGGAGCGTGGGTGCGGATTTTGCCGGACCTCTCCAGGGCTACCCTACGCCGCAGAGCTATGCTGCGGCCTAACTTGGAGCTCGCCAGGCAGACGGGGCATACGTATAGATGGGGATACCCGCTGGCGGTCACCTTCCGCAAATACACCAATGCCTTCACGCTACAGAGCACTGCAGATCTTCCAGCACTCTTCAGATTCCTGGGATCCGACCCGATCCAAGTGCCCGACTGGCTCCAGCTCATCCCCTGCCAAGTCGGTCGTTCGCAGCGCCCGCAAAGAGGAGGAGCGGGACATGAGTAGACCCTGAGCCACATACCCAATTTCCTTTCCCTTGCCTGCACACCACCCCTGCTACCCCCCACAGACTTCCATGTTGTCCCCCCCCTGCCCGCACGTTGACTACTAGTTGGGCCCTGTGATTGCCATGCTCCTTGGAGAGCTCCGCACTGATGCTCCCCCCCCATCCTCTGCTCCTCTTACTTGTTGCCCCCCTCACGGACACCCCAGCCCTAACACACTCCCGCTAGTTGTAGACAGGGTGGCCCCCACCCCCCGGCTGTGCCCGGAGACTGTTTTTGCTCCCCTGGCCCCCTTGGCTGGGGAGGCCCACTGGCACAGAGGGAGAGGATCCCGGAACAGGAATTCCCCTTTGAGTGTGGGGGGTAGCCTCCCACGGAGACTTGGGTGATACGTGCTGGGGACTTCCGGAACTGCTGGAATTGACTTTACTGCAGAGCCCCCCCACGTACAAAATCATATCAGGACGAGCAGATCCCTTTTTTTCTGGCAACCCAGATATGTGAGCCTTATGGTTGGCGGGAGGTCCGGATTTGATGGCTCGGCCGTGGGCTGCACTTTGGGACTCGCGGGATGGGGGGGTTACCTGATGGGATTGAAGGGGGGCTCCCTGGCTGAGAGCCTCCGCTCTTTATGGGAGGGGAGTCACTACAACCCATTGTGAGCCCATGCACCATTACAGAGACTACCAGTTGGGTGTGCCACCTTACTCTATTGCCAGGGCTCCCCGAGGCTGCTAGTTTCCTTTGGATACCGGAACGATTTATGGGATGGGGAGGGGTAATTCCTGATTCTGGGAGGCTGGGTGGAGATATTGGCGGGGTGGATGGGTGAACACTTGACTCCCAGGTGGTGGGGTCCAGGGCTCTGGACCTTTCGCGACCCTGGGAATCCCATTAGCACTTTTTGCATTGCTGACCATGGTTTGTTTTGTTTAATTTGTTTGAAAAATTTCGCTGCTGCTAGTTCTATTATCGCTAACAGATGTTATGTGTGTTGCCAATTCACATTTAGTTATTTATCACAGTATATGTTTTGGCCGGCGTTAAGTGGGGAGGGTCGGGGGCTTGCTGCCGGCCCCTGTCCAACTCATCTCCCCCACTTAGGACTGCACTCAATCACCGGATCTCTACCGGAGAGTGCTTATAGCCGATTTTGGCTACTATAGTTAAAACTGTTTGCAGGCTCCAACTGGTGCCTACCACTTGAATTCTGTACTTTCCTGTTCTTGCTCCTTTCTCTTTCCCCCTCTCTGCTACTCACTTAGCTCCTCTCTCTCCCCCATCCCCCCCTTTTGCCACCCCCCCCCCCCCCCTCCTGACGTACTGACCCCCTAACCCCCCCTACCCCCTCCCTCTTGCTGCGCTAGCATGGATGAGATTACCGTGATCTTGCTTAATGTCAAGGGCCTTAACACGCCCGAAAAAAGGCACATGTTACTACAGGACATGAGGCGCATGGGTGCGGATGTAGTGCTCCTACAGGAGACACATTTTAAAGAATCTACCCTGCCTCTCTTGAAAAACAGGTTCTACCCTATAACATACCACTCTCAATACTCGGAGGCCAAGTCTAGGGGGGTATCCATCCTAGTTTCGGCAAGGGTGCCGTGGACGCCACTAGATGTCCAGACAGACAGAGACGGGCGCTTCCTTTTTCTGAAGGGCAAGATAGGAGACAAGACAGTGATATTCGCCAATCTCTATGCCCCGAACTACCAACAAGGCACATTCCTCAGGGAGCGCCTGGGACAACTCAGACGCTTCTCGGAGGGCCATCTAATATTGGGGGGGGGGCCTGAACGTCCCCCTAATCCTGACCGAAGACACATCCACCGGGAAATCTTCCCTGACACGGGACACTCTCAAACGCATTGACGCTGCTCTTCATACTATGCAACTGATATATACCTGGCGCCTCCTGCACCCTGGGGACAGGGATTATACCTTTTTTTCGAAACCCCACCAGTCATACTCGAGACTGGACTACTTCCTACTACCACACGGACAACTAGACGCGATCCGGGGAGTTACGATTGGCTCGATCACGTGGTCTGACCACGCTCCGATCACCCTGAAGTATTCCAACCTGGATGGATCTGGTGACCGGAGACCAATATGGCGGCTTAATGAGAGCCTCCTTCAGAACATCGAAGTTATGGCGGAAGTAGTGAGAGAGCTGGGTCATTACTTCTCCACTAACAATGTGCCAGATAGCGACGTGGGGGTGGTATGGGAAGCCCATAAGGCAGTGATCCAGGGGAATATTGATTAAACACGGCGCACGCCTGAAGAAGGAACGCTCGACACAACTAAGCGCACTTCTTATCAAACTGCAAGCACTAGAAACGAGACATAAGACTACTCCGGATAGGCATACAGGTGCAGAACTTGACATTGTTCGCGCACAGATCACAGATCTCTTACATTTCAAGGCCAAGGCAGCGCTACAAACATGCCGGCGTTTTACCTATGAATCGGGCAACAAGTGTGGCAAACTGCTGGCCAACACAATACGCACACAGCGACTGGCCTCATATACAGGGGACCGACGGCAAGGGTGCGAGTTAATGGGGTGCTGTCGGAAGCATTCCCTATCACCAATGGGACAAGACAGGGGGGCCCCTTATCACCCCTTCTGTTCGCTCTATCCCTAGAACCCTTTCTTTGTCATATATGGCAGAACCCTGTAATGCGGGGTATACACACCCCGGAAGTGCAATAAAAGGACTCCACCTATGCGGGTGACCTGTTATTTACCATCACAGACCCGGACACATCCCTTCCAGCTCTCCTGCAGGAGTTCGAGGCCTATGGTAAACTTTCCAATCTTAAAATAAATATGACTAAGTCAGAGGCCATGGGGGTGGGGGTCCCACGACAACAGCTCACCCGGCTGAAGGCTAAGTTTAGCCTGAAGTGGACGGAAGTCACACTAAAATACCTAGGGACGCTGATCCCCCCCTCACTCTCACAACTCTATAGGCTGAACTTCCCGCCCCTCCTGGCGGAAGTCAGGAGACTGCTATCACAGTGGTCGGGAGGCCTCCACTCCTGGCTGGGTAGGGGAAATATATTAAAGATGACGATCCTACCTAAATTTCTGTACCTTCTACAGGCGTCCGGACATACTACTACGCTACACACCTGGTCAGACTGATTGATTGGTGCAGACATTCTCGCACTAAGCTATGGACGCAGGTAGAGCAGGGTTAATGCAAAGTCCCCCTCCGTCGAGCCCCCTGGTGCCATGAGACACTCCCCGTACTTACAATGAGACATCCTCTAGTGGGGGCTACAGTTAAGGTATGCGCAAATCTATTTGAACGGTTCTCCCTCTCGTCTCGGACCTCTCCTCTCAGACCTATCATTGGCCACCCACTCTTTGAACCAGGCTTACAGGACAGAAAATTTCTCGACCTAGGGAGTAGAGACCTCTCCCAGGCTGGGCATTTTAGCATGGGGGGAGGTGGAGATCGGCGACAGAACTGATGGACCCTGGCAGTGCATACCGCCTGGGCTTCCTGAGAGCGCAGCAATTGAGCCATTTTTTAACCAGTCTCCCGGGCCCTCCAGCAGCCCAGACACCGCTGACGACCTTGGAGGAATTATGTAGTGAACAGGGGGTGCTCCCCCATGCCCTGTTCAGTGGCGGCCCGCCCATATGGGTGCACGGGCGCCGCCCCCCCTCCCGCAGTCACAAAAAAAAAACGGGCCCTTTAAGAACTTTTATTCAGCTAAAATGTCATTTTGACATTTTAGCAGAAGTTCTGGCGGCCGTCTATAGAGGGCGCTGCAGCGCCATCCTCTCTCACAAATAACTCACATTCAATGCAATGCATTGAACGTGTGTTATTGTTGCCAGCTGCCTGGTCTATTCATATAACCGGACATTGGGCGCCGGTTACCCGAATAGCGGCAGCTGGTTGGCTGAGGGGAACTGCCTATCAAAGCCAGCGGCTCTGATAGGCTTTTCCAGTACCGCCCTCCGGCTCTCGGAAGTCTATGCTCGGAGCGCAGGCAATCTGCGTTCCTTGCATGAGACTGACGGCCGTTTCAGCCAATCAGGTTGCCAGATTCTGGTTATCAGGAACCTGATTGGCTGAAGCTTCTCCACGGCAGCAGAAGACATCGAGGGAGGACATGGAAGCGTCAGGTAAGTGATTTTTACAGGGAAAGGGGCATCATGGGGCACAGTGGTTACAAAGGGCACAGAGGCGACAATGAGCACAGTGGCATGGGGTACAGTGGCATCATGGGGCACAGTGGTTACAAAGGGCACAGAGGCGACAATGAGCACAGTGGCATGGGGCACAGTGGTGACAATTGATGGCACAGTGACTGCATATGATGGCATGGCACAGTGGTGGCGTTTGATGGCATGGCACAGTGGTGACAATTGATGGCACAGTGGTGGCGTTTGATGGCATTGCACAGTGGTGAAAATTGATGGCACAGTGACTGCATTTGATGGCATGGCACAGTGGTGACAATTGATGGCACAGTGGTGGCGTTTGATGGCATGGCACAGTGGTGACAATTGATGGCACAGTGGTGGCGTTTGATGGCATGGCACAGTGGTGACAATTGATGGCACAGTTGCTGTTTTGCATGGCACACACAGTGGTGACAATTGATGGCACATCGGCTACATTTGATGGCATGGCACAGTGGTGACAATTGATGGCACAGTCTCTGTGTTTGATGGCATGGCACAGTGGTAACAATTGATGGCACAGTGGTGGCGTTTGATGGCATGGCACAGTGATGACAATTGATGGCACAGTGGTGGCGTTTGATAGCATGGCACAGTGGTGACAATTGATGGCACAGTGGTGGAGTTTGATGGCATGGCACAGTGGTGACAATTGATGGCACAGTAGTGGCGTTTGATGGCATGGCACAGTGGTGACAATTGATGGCACAGTGGTGGCGTTTGATGGCATGGCACAGTGGTGACAATTGATGGCACAGTGACTGCATTTGATGGCATGGCACAGTGGTGACAATTGATGGCACAGTGACTGCATTTGATGGCATGGCACAGTGGTGACAATTGATGGCACAGTGGTGGCATTTGATGGCATGGCACAGTGGTGACAATTGATGGCACAGTGGTGGCGTTTGATGGCATGGCACAGTGGTGACAATTGATGGCACAGTGACTGCATTTGATGGCATGGCACAGTGGTGACAATTGATGGCACAGTTGCTGTGTTGCATGGCACACACAGTGGTGACAATTGATGGCACAGTGGCTGCGTTTGATGGCATGGCACAGTGGTGACAATTGATGGCACAGTGACTGAATTTGATGGCATGGCACAGTGGTGACAATTGATGGCACAGTGGTGACGTTTGATGGCATTGCACAGTGGTGACAATTGATGGCACAGTGACTGCATTTGTTGGCATGGCACAGTGGTGACAATTGATGGCACGGCACAGTGGTGACAATTGATGGCACAGTGGTGGCGTTTGATGGCAGGGCACAGTGGTGACAATTGATGGCACAGTGACTGCATTTGATGGCATGGCACAGTGGTGACAATTGATGGGCACAGTACTGGAGTTTGATGGCATGGCACAGTGGTGACAATTGATGGCACAGTGGTGGAGTTTGATGGCATGGCACAGTGGTGACAATTGATGGCACAGTGTGGTGTGTTGATGGCATGGCACAGTGGTGACAATTGATGGCACAGTGACTGCATTTGATGGCATGGCACAGTGGTGACAATTGATTGCACAGTTGCTGTGTTGATGGCACACACAGTGGTGACAATTGATGGCACAGCGACTGCATTTGATGGCATGGCACATTGGTGACAATTGATGGCACAGTTTCTGTGTTTGATGGCATGGCACAGTGGTGACAATTGATGGCACAGTGTGCTGCATTTGTGGCATGGCACAGTGGTGACAATTGATGGCACAGTGGTGGCGTTTGATGGCCCATGGTGGCGTTTGATGGAATGGCACAGTGTTGACAATTGATGGTACAGTGGTGGCGTTTGATGGCATGGCACAGTGGTGGCATTTGATGGCATGCCACAGTGGTGACAATTGATGGCACAGTGACTGCATTTGCTGGCATGGCACAGTGGTGACAATTGATGGCACAGTTGCTGTGTTGCATGGCACACACAGTGGTGACAATTGATGGCACAGTGACTGCATTTGTTGGCATGGCACAATGGTGACAATTGATGGCACAGTTTCTGTGTTTGATGGCATGGCACAGTGGTGACAATTGATGGCACAGTGGCTGCATTTGATGGCATGGCACAATGGTGACAATTGATGGCACAGTTTCTGTGTTTGATGGCATGGCACAGTGGTGACAATTGATGGCACAGTGGCTGCATGTGATGGGCACAGTGAGGCTGCAATATTATTTTTTTCGTTTGCGCCCCCCCAAAAATGTTGAGCACCAGCCGCCACTGGCCCTGTCCCTGACTTACGTGTTACTAAATGCTCCGTCAGGAGACTACCAGATCCCTACCCTGGCTAAATGGGAAATAGAACTGGGCACGGCAATTTACGGCCAACAAAAAGCAGAACATAGTTCGCTTCATCACACAAATCGTCTGTCTGCGCGAAAACGCAAGAGAGACGAACTATAAAATACTCACACGTTGGTATAGGACCCCAGACCTATTGAGTAAAATATTTCCTGACACCGTGGCCACTTGCTGGAGATGCCAACAAGATAGGGGCACCATGTTACATGTATTTTGGTCCTGTCCGTGGATCAGGGGCTTCTGGGGGAGGTACGCCGGATCACCCAACAATTCACGGGAAGTATAGTATCGGACGACCCAGCCTACTTCCTCCTCCATGCAAATGACATATCGCCTAAGATGTATAAAAAATCAGTGGTGCGCCATCTTCTGGACGCAGCCAAGGCCTGTGTCCCCCTCCTCTGGAAGTCCCCTCACCCGCCGACCATTGCTATGTGGCTACATAAAGTCGATGAGATCAGTCGGACCTGATCCTCTCTGGTCAGCAGAGAGAAGAGGCATATTCAGAGACAAGGCAGTTATTCAACATCTTCAGATATTCTGAAGAGGGACAGAGGCTCAGGGAGACGGACTGCCACTCGCCACCTCCACCGTAACTGGGTCCCTTGCCTGTAAGGTAAATAAACGGAACAAGAAATATACGGAAATCAAAACTTAGTCTACGCCCTTAGGGGCGCTTTTGGGCTTGCCCTGCTCGTGCAGCACACCCCCTCCCCCTCCCCTCTTTTACCCCCCCCCCTTTTTTGCTTCCCTCTCTCCCTCTGCTCTCTTCTATACCTCTATTTTTTCACTACTCTATTCTGCTGCAGAAAACGGAAAATGGGTTGGGGAACCAGCTCGTTCGGGCCTGGTTAATAAGTTACAGAGAGGCATTGTGGGAATGTATTTGGTGATCTTTCAAATTCTGCAGAATGTAATTAATCGGGTCCCACCCTGTACAAACAATGTTATTCCCTACACAGATGGATTTTAAGTCAATTAACTGTGATGTATGTTGGAGGTCCGCGCGGCCTGGTTTCCTTTTCTGACGATAAATAAAAATAAAATAAAAAGTTTGCACTTCGCTACTGCTGCTAGGAAATTATGCAATGTAAATCATATAAATGGGTGGTCTTGAGTAATGGATTGCCAATGGTTAGGGTGTACCCAGGTGAGATTGGTTAGAATTGTACAGGAAAAAGCCTGCTCTAAACCAACCCATTCCTTATGTAAGACATGAACAGACAAATCCACTTTCCTAGCCATTTGAATGACTCAGGAATATTTGCGGATATCGGGCAGGCCAATACCCCCTTTGAATTTAGGAAGGAAAAGATAATCAAGAGCTAGCTATACAAGGGTTTATTAGATGCCAAACAAATTTTCAGAATGTTTCCTGAAGTGAAGGGAAGAACATTACTAGAGAGAGATATGGGGATTGTTGCATTCAAGGCGTGTGCACATGGGGTGCAAGGTTGCCTGGGAACACCCAAATCACTCGAACTGTAGAGATTCCCCCTGCTGCCTGCTGCAGGGAAAGGGACTGGGGAATCTTTGGCCCTCAGCCCTTTCTCTTTGGCCCATACACACAACGGATAATCCGTGAAAACGGTCCGCGGACCATTTCCATCGGATAAATGTCCCGATCGGAGTTTGATCCGATGGACGTGTACACACCATCGGATCAAATTCCCCGCCGCCGGACGGCGCGGTGACGTGCGATTGACGCGGCGGTGACTCGACGGCCGCCGCGTCACCGCTATCGTCACCGCACCAGGAATAAAACACTTCCGCGCATAGCGGCCGAAACCATTCGGCCAGCGGCGCGGCGGCGGTGGAGCCGAACATGTCCCTGCTGGTAGTGTTCTAACCAGCAGACATGTCAGCGACAGATTCCCACCGGATAGATTTTCAAAGCTGCTTTGAAATCTGTCTGGGACAAATCTGTCCGCAGCCCAAACACACGAGCGGGAGATGTCTGCTGAAACGGTCCCAGACGTTTTCAGCGGACATATCCCCTCGTGTTACGCGCCTAATCAAAAGTAGGACATCAGGGGTTTGTTTAGACCAGGGGTCCTCAAACTTTTTAAATGGGGGGCCAGTTCACTGTCCCTCAAACCGTTAGAGGGCCGGACTATAAAAAAAACTATGAACAATTTCCTATCATCATCATCATCATCATTGTAAGCCATCTCCCCCCCTCATCACAAAATCATCATCATCCTCATCGCAAGCCACCCCCCCCCCCTCATCACAAAATCATCATCGTCATCATCGCAAACCATCTACCCCCCTCATCACAAAATCATCATCATCATCATCATCATCATTGCAAGCCATCTCCCCCCCACATCACAAAATCATCATCATCATCATTGCAAGCCATCTCCCCCCCTCATCACAAAATCATCATCATCATCGCAAGCCATCTCCCCCCATCACAAACAAAATCATCATCATCATCGCAAGCCATCTCCCCCCCCCCCTCATCACACAAATCATCATCATCATCATTGCAAGCCATCTCCCCCCCTCATCACAAAATCATCATCATCGCAAGCCATTCTCCCCCCCCCATCATCACAAAATCATCATTATCATCATCGCAAGCCATCTCCCCCCCATCACAAAATCATCATCATCGCAAGCCATCTCCCCCCCCATCATCACAAAATCATCATCATCGCAAGCCATCTCCCCCCCCCTCATCACAAAATCATCATCATCATCATCATCATCATCATCGCAAGCCACCCCCCCCCCATCATCACAAAGTCATCATCATCGCAAGCCACCCCCCCCTCATCACAAAATCATCATCGCAAGCCACCCCCCCCCCATCATCACAAAATCATCATCATCATCACGCAAGCCATCTCCCCCCCCCCCCCACCCCCCCTCACAAAATCATCATCATCATCATGGCAAGCCATCTACCCCCCCATCATCACAAAATAATCATCATCATCATCGCAAGCCATCTCCCCCCCCCCCCCATCATCACAAATCATCATCATCGCAAGCAATCGCCATCATCATCATCGCATCATTTCAAGCCATCTCCCCCCATCATCACAAAATCATCATCGCAAGCCATCTGTCCCCCCCCCCATTATCACAAAACCATCATCATTGCAAGCCACCATCCCCCCCCCCACCCCCCCCCCATCATCACAAAATCATCATCATCTCATCGCAAGCCATCTGTCCCCCCCCCATTATCACAAAACCATCATCATCATCATCATCATCATTGCAAGCCACCCCCACCCCCCCCCCCCATCATCACAAAATCATCATCATCATTGGAAGCCATCTGTCCCCCCCCCCCCATTATCAGTAAGTTCAGTAAGACATGAACAGACAAATCCACTTTCCTAGCCATTTGAATGACCCAGGAATATTTGCGGATATCGGGCAGGCCAATACCCCCTTTGAATTTAGGAAGGAAAAGATAATCAAGAGCTAGCTATACAAGGGTTTTTTAGATGCCAAACAAATTTACAGAATGTTTAATGAAGTGAAGGGAAGAACATTTTAGAGAGAGATATGGGGATTGTTTGCATTCACAGGCGTGTGCACATGGGGTGCAAGGTGTGCCTGGGAACACCCTAATCACTCTGAACTGTAGAGATTCCCCCTGCTGCCTGGCTGCAGGGAAAGGGACTGGGGAATCTTTGCCCTCAGCCCCTTTCTCTTTATCAAAAGTAGGACATCAGGGGTTTGTTTAGACCAGGGGTCCTCAAACTTTTTAAATGGGGGGCCAGTTCACTGTCCCTCAGACCGTTAGAGGGCCGGACTATAAAAAAAAACTATGAACAATTTCCTATCATCATCATCATCATCATTGTAAGCCATCTCCCCCCTCTCCCCCACAAAAAATCATCATCATCCTCATCGCAAGCCACCCCCCCCCCTCATCACAAAATCATCATCGTCATCATCGCAAACCATCTACCCCCCTCATCACAAAATCATCATCATCATCATCATCATCATTGCAAGCCATCTCCCCCCCACATCACAAAATCATCATCATCATCATTGCAAGCCATCTCCCCCCCTCATCACAAAATCATCATCATCATCGCAAGCCATCTCCCCCCATCACAAAATCATCATCATCATCGCAAGCCATCTCCCCCCCCCCTCATCACAAAATCATCATCATCATCATTGCAAGCCATCTCCCCCCCATCACAAAATCATCATCATCGCAAGCCATCCCCCCCCCATCATCACAAAATCATCATATCATCATCGCAAGCCATCTTCCCCCCATCACAAAATCATCATCATCGCAAGCCATCTCCCCCCCCCATCATCACAAAATCATCATCATCGCAAGCCATCTCCCCCCCCCCCTCATCACAAAATCATCATCATCATCATCATCATCATCGCAAGCCACCCCCCCCCCATCATCACAAAGTCATCATCATCGCAAGCCACCCCCCCCCTCATCACAAAATCATCATCATCATCGCAAGCCACCCCCCCCATCATCACAAAATAATCATCATCATCATCGCAAGCCATCTCCCCCCCCCCATCACAAAATCATCATCATCATCAATGGCAAGCCATCTACCCCCCCATCATCACAAAATAATCATCATCATCATCGCAAGCCATCTCCCCCCCCCCCCCCATCATCACAAAAATCATCATCATCGCAAGCAATCGCCATCATCATCATCGCATCATTTCAAGCCATCTCCCCCCCATCATCACAAAATCATCATCGCAAGCCATCTGTCCCCCCCCCCCCATTATTATCACAAAACCATCATCATCATTGCAAGCCACCATCCCCCCCCATCCCCCCCATCATCACAAAATCATCATCATCCATCGCAAGCCATCTGTCCCCCCCCCCATTATCACAAAACCATCATCATCATCATCATCATCATTGAAGCCATACCCCCCCCCCCATCATCACAAAATCATCATCATCATTGGAAGCCATCTGTCCCCCCCCCCCCATTATAAGTAAGTTCAGTAAGACATGAACAGACAATCCACTTTCCTAGCCATTTGAATAACCCCGGAATATTTGCGGATATCGGGCAGGCCAATACCCCCTTTGAATTTAGGAAGGAAAAAGATATCAAGAGCTAGCTATACAAGGTTTATTTAGAGATGCCAAACAAATTTTACAGAATGTTTAATGAAGTGAAGGGAAGAACATTTTAGAGAGAGATATGGGGATTGTTTGCATTCACAGGCGTGTGCACATGGGGTGCAAGGTGTGCCTGGGAACACCCTAATCACTCTGAACTGTAGAGATTCCCCCTGCTGCCTGGCTGCAGGGAAAGGGACTGGGGAATCTTTGCCCTCAGCCCCTTTCTCTTTATCAAAAGTAGGACATCAGGTTTTTTAGACCAGGGTCCTCAAACTTTTAAATGGGGGCCAGTTCACTGTCCCTCAGACCGTTTAGAGGGCCGGACTATAAAAAAAAAAACTATGAACAATTTCCTATCATCATCATCATCATCATTGTAAGCCATCTCCCCCCCTCATCACAAAATCATCATCATCCTCATCGCAAGCCACCCCCCCCCCTCATCACAAAATCATCATCGTCATCATCGCAAACCATCTACCACCCTCATCACAAAATCATCATCATCATCATCATCATCATTGCAAGCCATCTCCCCCCCACATCACAAAATCATCATCATCATCATTGCAAGCCATCACCCCCCCTCATCACAAAATCATCCATCATCATCGCAACCATCTCCCCCCATCACAAAATCATCATCATCATCGCAAGCCATCTCCCCCCCCCTCATCACAAAATCATCATCATCATCATTGCAAGCCATCTCCCCCCCTCATCACAAAATCATCATCATCGCAAGCCATCCCCCCCCCATCATCACAAAATCATCATTATCATCATCGCAAGCCATCTTCCCCCCATCACAAAATCATCATCATCGCAAGCCATCCCCCCCCCATCATCACAAAATCATCATCATCGCAAGCCATCTCCCCCCCCCCCCTCATCACAAAATCATCATCATCATCATCATCATCATCGCAAAGCCACCCCCCCCCATCATCACAAAGTCATCATCATCGCAAGCCACCCCCCCCCCCCTCATCACAAATCATCATCATCAATCGCAAGCCACCCCCCCCATCATCACAAAATCATCATCATCATCATCGCAACCATCTCCCCCCCCCCCATCACAAAATCATCATCATCATCATGGCAAGCCATCTACCCCCCCATCATCACAAAATAATCATCATCATCATCGCAAGCCATCTCCCCCCCCCCCCCATCATCACAAAATCATCATCATCGCAAGCAATCGCCATCATCATCATCCGCATCATTTCAAGCCATCTCCCCCCATCATCACAAAATCATCATCGCAAGCCATCTGTCCCCCCTCCCCATTATCACAAAACCATCATCATATGCAAGCCACCATC
>JAJQKJ010000207.1:0-66453 GCA_029574335.1 Rana kukunoris
AAAATCACCTTTTTAATGCCTATGTGAGTACTTTTCTGACTGGTACATTAGATTGTATTGATTTTGTTGACCTCTAATGATAAAAAATACATTATACAGCAAAGCTAGCTCACTACAGTAAAAAAATAAAAAAAAAATACATTTATTATTATTTAGTTAAAACCTTTTCTATATGGCTGCCAGCAAAAACACTTCATGCATCCATATGTTCTGATGACTGGAAAAGCCTACCATCTCTACATTAATAATTTTTGTCAGCGTGTGTTTCTGCGATGTGGAAAATTACTATTTCTAATGATGGAAAAAAGAAACAACTTTGTGAGCTGTGCCAGCAAAGGGGTGGAATAGAAAAATAACCGCATCATGAACTATCCTTTTTCAAACCACCGCAGTCAATTTAGCTTCATCTAAAATTCAATAAGTGGCGGAGGTAACAAATTCTGTGGGAAAGAGAAATTACTTTCCACAAAAATTCTGCTGTAAACACAGTCAAATTACAGAAGCATTAATAAGGTGGTTTATGTGATTTGCTTTCACTTATCTCTAAGCATTATTTTTGTGATATTGATTTTTTTACTTTTAACCTAACTTCTCTGCCAGAATAACAATGACATAGTTCAGAACTACAATATACATTGACTTTGAGGACATACTTTCCTCAGCTAAGAATCTCTGCAATAAACCAGCAGCTAATGTGTCTCCATAAAAAGTATAGTCAGGTCGCTGTGTCCTAAAACAGTAAGATTTTGGAAGGGATTATGTAGGATCAAAAATATGGTACTGATTAGAGAAATGCCTAAAAGACAACTTTTAAAAATAATTACTGAACCCCAAGAACCATCCTCTAATTGGTCCCTTTAAACATTTCAATGGCTATCTTGTATTTTCACCTACATACTACTGGCATGTATTAGATGAGTACCTGCTGTATATGTGGAATTTTTTTCTTTTGTCTCTTGGTTACAGCCTCAGGTTCTACATGCAAATCACAGATGACCTTCAGGACTTCTAAATGCAGCTAGGTATGTTTTTGGCAGAGTTCCGAGAATAGTACTCCTTGCTCTAGCTCTCAAAGGACTGGACTGAACCTACCTTGCTACTCTGTGCATCTCCTTACCTTAATGTCCTCTGCTATGTCATTTGGGCTGATGGGCAGGTCTCTTTGCTGCACCTGAAAAATGTATTTATAAAATCAGACACTGGATTTTAAGGACTTTTAACTGCTACTTTCTTCCAACAGGAAAGTATTTTCCATTGGTCGTCTGCCTGGCTGCATATGTAGCTACGAATACTGCCCATATCTTCTCAACCTATTCTACTTCTAAACCACCTTATGCTGAAACAGAGAGCAACTGAGCATGTGAAGAGCAGGCTGAAGCAGTATATCATTGGATTTAAACAGTATAGGTACTTCTTTTTAATGTTTTACATATACCTGCAAAAGGGGCCAAACTGAAGTGATCTAGCAGGGCATAATTTTCTGACTAATGTTCCATTTTAATATCATGACCCCTGAGATTAGGAGACCTAATAGCCCATACACACGATCCGAATATCGTACGAAAACAATCGTCCTAGGAAATATCGTATGATTTTCGGGTCGTGTATACACTACTTTCGAGAGCCGATCATGACAGTTCATCCGATATTTGATCAGACAAGCACAACAATTTTCCTCATAGGATACTGTATTTTTCATTTGAGTCCATCTGATCATCCCCCACAGCTAACCACCCTTTGTTCCACTTGTCCCTCCCTTCTTGATTGTAAGCTCTTACGAGAAGGGCCCTCTGATCCCTCCTGTATTGATTTTTATTGTGAATGTACTATCTTCCCTGATGTAAAGCGCTGCGCAAACTGAGTCCATCTGAGCGCGGGAAGCAGGGATTCGACTCGAGACATCGCTGGAGAAGCCGGGAGGACACCGAAGACGGACGCCGGACCGGACAAGGCCGCCGATGGACGCCGCGCAAGACACCAAAACTGTAAGTACTAAAATGTTTTTTTTTTTTACAGGAATTTCGCGTCGACATTAGGGGTGCGCGCTATACGCGGGAGCGCGCAATACCCCGATTAATACGGTAAGTCTTTCATAATGCACTAGTATGCGATGCATACAAGCACATTATGACATTAGCTTGCAGGGGACTGGATTATCTTTTTTCAGAGTTTACTACCACTTAAACCCTTTGCATCTTGCATCGCTTAACCCTCCAATTGCAGATCTTGGGAGCAAACAAAAAAATCACCCCTGGAATCACACAGGGCCAAAATGAACCTCTGAAGTTTATTATACAAAAATTACACGAGCATTTACTTGAAAGAGCAGACTTATT
The DNA here is from genome assembly GCA_029574335.1 of Rana kukunoris. NCBI lineage: Eukaryota > Metazoa > Chordata > Amphibia > Anura > Ranidae > Rana > Rana kukunoris. The sequence goes on from JAJQKJ010000207.1 coordinate 2,337, forward strand.
TATGAACACAAAGTGGGTTCTACAAACTATTGATGGTATAAGAGACTCAGGAAGGACTCTGTACTCTAAATCTGAAGAATTTCCCCTCTATTCAGAACGTATTATGAAAACTTGTGTAACCTAATTCCTGCAAAACTTTAAGAGAACATTGTGGATAATCTAGAACCTCCAAAATAGCCAGAGGGAGTACACAAAGCACTTTCTCAGTGCAGAACAGGAAGGAGCCCAGATCCAGATGACCATTATACCAATCTTCCCTTGTTTATCAGAAGCCCACATTGTGGATATCCAGAAAGTGGAAAAGGACTTCAGCCTGCATGCAAATTATAGGCCCACCTGCCTATTAAATGTGGATGTGAAACTCCATGCAAAAATCTCAGCCAACTATCTATTGCCTCTGATCCTTCAGATCATCTCCCTTACAAGCAGTTTTCCCCCTGAGGGAAAGTTGAGATAACACTGCCAAAGCTCCTAATGTCCATTATTGGGCTCATGCCTCATACACACAACCAGTTTTTCTGTCAGGAAAACTGCCATGACAGCTTTTGGCCGGGAAAACTGTCCGTGTGTATGCTCCATGGCAGTTTTCCTGGCAGGAACACTGCCAGGAAAAATGGGAACATGTTCTCTTTCTTCCTGCCGCAATTCCCGGCGGTCTTTTTCCCGGCAGTTTCCCTATGGGAAAACCTCTGATGTATACACAGGGAAAGTGATTGAGCAGGTTCTTGGTTTTCCCCCGGGATTCCTGGCAGACTTTTTACTGCCGGGAATCCCGATCGTGTGTACGGGGCATAGAAAAAATATTCAAAGGGGTTGTCTGGGACTGATCGTCAACCTATATTTATGACTTAGAAGAACCATAATATTAGATTCTCTCCAGGATACTCACAGTATACTATGATCTACAAGCGAGGGGGAGGGACAATGGATACCTGTTAAACACATTCTGCATGGTATTAGACAGGCCTGCCCCCTTTTTGCTGAATCCTAAGACTCTTTCTACAAATGTTAAGAAGCAATGTTAACATGTACAACAAATAAATGGGACAGTGGCGCTGCTCTGTGTAAATTCACCTGACTTTTATAAAGCAGTGAGTGTAATGTGGGATGCGAGACTTTTCTAAAGATATGTGAACCAATCTATTAAGTGTAAAGCAGTGATACAAATCCTTAACACAAATTAATCATATAGCTCTTATGAGAAAAACAGAAAAAAACTCATATAAAAAGTCCTGTGAAAAAAGGGGTGTAAAATCCAGTGAAAAGATAATATAAAAAATATGTGAAAACTTTAGAAATAGATATAGAACAAAAATGTATTTAAAAATATATATAATAATAAATGTCTTTAGTAAAAGATAGTCCAGGTATTCAGTAAACCCCAAATAAAGTGACTGGTGCTGTAATAATCCTCAGGTGCAAAAAAACAGGCAAAGATGACTCTTCAGGTGCTCCCCCTCTTATGATTGCACTCACCAGATGATCAAACCCTTGTAGGGGCCCAGGGCAGCTTCTACTTTTGCCCTGCCTTTAAACATGGTCCTGCCTATGTGTTAGTGTACACAGAGGCTTTTTAGCAGAGTTTAGGAGCTGCTGGGTTAGGTGAGGTTCAACTTCCCTCAACTTCTCTTTCCTGAACGTGGAAAAATCGCATTCAGGATAGGAACGTTTAGATCGCTGGCCGCGGGAATACACAAAATGTAGCAAAATAGCGGCAAAATTGTACCGCAATTTTTCCACGTTTTGCTTTTTTCAAGCCCGTGATAAATGACTGCCAAGTGTATATGAAGCCTACAAATACTCAGCAGTCCCCAGGATCTCATTGGAAAAAGCATGATGTCACTGCAGTGAGAAAACCAGGGGTAAAGAAAGCATATATACTTTTTTTGACCAGGTCACTGAGGGATTGATTGAAAGCTAATTTACTGCTCTCAGAATATGCAGTGCCAGTATAATTTAATGTCCATAAGCCTGGTATCTGGTTCCCTTTAAAGATAAATAAAATGTAAGAGTTTTTTTTAACCACATTTGTTATCAGACCTTCCAATATATTTTTCATAAAATGTTTAATTCATAAACAAATTTATATAGGTATGGAACTGTTCTTTTATATGAAATGGGTATTAAGCTATTGAAAACCTTTATTTATCATATAGCACATATGGTATTTTATCTCAGAAAGACCAGTTTGTCTATTTCAACACCAGGTGTCACCATGGCTCCTCATCCATATGCAAAGACAAATATCTCTCATAACGCAGATGAATCAACACCTCTTTTCTAAATTTGCCTTAACATATTTATTTAGAAAAATTAAGTTTTCTGCAAACCCTGCAGAATATTAAGCTAATGCTACATTAGAGAATGAAACACGCAGTTATCTAGCCATAAACACAAAACCAGTGAAACATGAAACGTTATGCGGATTTAGTTCAAACACCCTTTGATAAGAAGAAAGACATTAGGCCTTTGCTGCTTTCTTTTAAAACTGCATGCAGCTGAAGAGAAATTAAGAAATCTGTATCTCCAGATGACAACTTTGGTGGTTATCTTGATAAGTAGAAAGAATATGTTCAAAACACAACACACTGACCTTTATTTAATAAAGAAAATAGCAACAAGCAAAATATGATAACCCATGGTAACTAAACTAAACAATCCTGTTTCATTTTGCTTTATTGTTTTAAAAGATTACATTTGATTGGTCACTGTGAGTAACCACACTTTGAACATTATCCTTCCACTGAACTGGTTACTTGATGCATACCTATCTTCACTGGTGTGTCAAGCAGACAGCTTCTGTCCAGTGCTTCAGTCGTTGTGAGTGCCATTTCTTAAAAAGGACTTTCACCCTTATAAACATGACATCTAAAGGCACCTGCAATGCTTAGTAATGACAATTCACAAGCAGATACTTCTAGATAACTGCAGATGTATACAGTGGCCGTTTTAATTAAGGGCAGATGAGTCTATCTGCCTTTACTCTGTCTGTCTCTGCCTCCTGGAACATGTGACAGGAACTTCCCAGAATGCATCTGAGGCCAGGGTTACATCACCAGTCCCTCAAGAAACCAGGAAGAGGAAAAATGGTAACTATAAGTAAAAGCAAGAAAGTTTGTTAAATCTGGCCATAAACTAGTATAATTTCTTCTGAAGAATATTTATTCGATTTTCTAATCATTAGTGGGATTAAATCAGCACCTGTGTTTTCTCCGTGATAACAAAAAAATTAGCAGGAGCAGGATTCGTTTTTTATCAAATAAATGGATTTCTAACAGTGAATGTGGTTTTCATTTGGGAAAGTACATTTACTCCATTACTGATATTTAATAGAAAACATTTTGTGAAGTACTTTTGAGAACTTCAATACAAAGGGGCAGATTCACAGAGAAATGGATTATCGTAGCGTAGCAGAAATACGCTACGCCGCCGTTTTTTACCTTGCTCTACGTGGAATTCAGGTAGATTTTCTACGGTAAACGACGGCGGCGTAGTGTATTTCTCCCGTCGCAATCCATATAGACGAGTAGGGGGCGTGAAACATTTAAATTAGGCGCGTTCCCGCGGCGATCGATCTGCGCATGCTCCGTTCGCAAATTTTGCATGCGCGAAATCACGTCGTGACGTCATTCGTTGTTTATGTAGCGTACTTTACGGGCGATCCACGTCCCGACGAGTTACGTAAATAAAAAAAAAAATTAAATAAATTCGAAGCGGGAACGCGGCCATACTTAAAATGGGCTACGTAAAGTTAGAGCAGCAAAAACTGCTCTAACTTTACGTATAAAAAAATAGACGAAAACGACTGCGCCGCTCGCTCGTTTGTTCGTGAATCCCCGTAAAAACACTTAGCATATCCCGACGCATTAAAACGACGCAAACTCTCGCCGCAAATAGATGGCAGCGTAGATCCGAAGGTTACGAAGACGTAAGCCTCTCGGATCGAAGCCGAAGTTCATGGTTTGAGAATTCAAACTAGTGATACGCCGCGGGAAATTTGAAATTACTCCTGTCTAACACCAGTTAGACAGGCGTAATTGTTTTGTGAATCTGCCCCAAAGTTTTGTTTGAAAATCTACAAGTGTAATGAATGTTGGTTGGATTTTATATCCGCATGCAGAGCTATATGCTGGTGTGATTTTTTAGTAAAGGGTCCTCTTTAATGATAGGAAACTGTTTCTACTGCATCAAAACAATGGGTGCCAGGGGGAGGACTGGTATTCTCAGTTCTTAAAAACAAGATAACTGACTCGCTTAGACAGAACACTGTACTAGCAGGTTGATGCTTGTAACTGTCCTAGGAACCTCTCAGACAATCAGCAATAGACTAATTCAGCCGTGGTGCCTCTAAGATTAGGGCTAGTGTACCAGCAACAAGTGGAGTAAATGATAGCAGCCATATTGCTTTTATTGTTGTAGATGACTGCCTGCATACTGCATATCAGTGGCCCCCTGGTGATCCATTTTTATGGGAGTGGGGTGGCAGAAAACAAACCACCCAACCCCCACCCTCCCCTTTATGGGTGATACTCACGCGATCGGGATCTGGCTTGTGTGTTGGCGGTAATGCAGAGCAGAGAGATCGCTTAGTTGAGGACCGCCATCTCCCGGATCTCCCCGTACACTCTCCCTGGTACCAGCCAATGCAGTCGCTTCTCCTCTCAGCCAATCGAGACCCACTTTCTCGGCTCAAACATTGTTTTAATTTGCCCAATACACAACCTTTTAATTTTCTTCAGTTACACCACACCTATAAAGGGTTGTAAAGGAAAAAAAAAGAAAATTTTTCATAATAAGCATCCTTTACCTGCAGACATTCCTCTTTTCACTTCCTCATTGTTCTTTTTTGCTCAGAGGTTGCTCTATTTCTTCTCTGTTCTGTTCACTTCCTGCTTGTCTGATTGTTACTCACCACCGTGAAGGGAGACCTTACTGTGGTGGTCAGTGATGTGCTTGCCCCCTCCTGGGAACTACATCTGTGCGGCAGGACGCTCTCTACGTGTTAGAGACTTCAAGGAGGTGTGAATTACTAGGCATGCCGCAATGCATACTGGGAAATAGTTCTTACATGAACGAGCGCCGCAAACCAGGACGTGAATGAGAGAACAGAAACTAGAACACCGGAGGTGATATAGATGAATGAATTTAATAGGTATTTACTCGTTTTTTTTTAACAGAATCATTACACTATTCTGTCTGTCTACCTTGCAGACATTAATTATAGGCAAACAAATGTTTTCCTTTACAACTCCTTTAATTATCTATCAATCTAATATGGAATCATTCCTTCGGAGGAATCCCTTAAAAAGCCATTGTCTATGATATACAAGGCTCTGCAACTGACTGTGCATTATGGCATGGGTAATTTACGTAATTTTTGGATGGTGGAGCTGCCTGAACTGGACACCGAAGACTGTGGGATATATGGGAGTCTCCCTTTTCATACTTGGTGTCTTCTAGAGACAGCTTCAAAATACTGCACAAATTATATTACACAAGTAGATTGCATAAGATCTACCCAGACTGCCCATCGTGCTGTTGGCACTGTCAAGTGGACATCCGCCGACTATTTGCATATGATTTGGTCATGTCCCTCCCTGCAGGTCTATTGGTCAGATATTCCTAGTTTCATTACCAGCCTAACTACTGTTCCTATACTCCAAAAGTTGGAGATTTGTATCCTGGGATTGGTAGACACGTTGGCTCCTCCTAAAGCTGTCCACACTATTCTGGGGTTGCTCCTTTTCTGCACATGGAAATTAATTATCCTCAGGTGGAAGGTCCCCTCAGCTCCCACTCTGAGCGCTTGGAAATCGGTAGTTAATTCAGTAATTTCTATATATAAAGAAACTTATGTCAGTAGAGGGTGCCCTGGAAAATGTTATAAGGTTTGGAACATCTGGTTGGAGTACAATTATACAGTTACAGATCAGGCTGATTCTGTGTCTAACTCCAGCTAATATCCTGTTTTTCTTGTTTGACCCTCTCTTTTTTTCAGCACCACCTGTCTGACATTGTATAAATAAGGCTCATTGCTATCTGGTTGTCATTATTAGATCCGTATTACATTCATGGTTTACTGTGCCTTCCGTGTGCAGGAATATACATAATTTCTACCCCTTTAGCAGCAAAGCTGGGGTATGCCCAGAGGCTCTGTTTTGTATCAATACCTTTTTACAATGACAATAAAAAGAATATGTAATAAGACCCGCTTGCTGATTGGCCGGGAGGAGAAGCAGGAAAACAATACAGAATAATAATTTGCTATTGTCACGCAACTGGTTGGGCTCAGAGCGCAGCTAAGGTAGCTTAAGCCAACTCGAGCCTCAGGCTCTAATCATGTGAACAAGTGAAGAAAAAAGGGGCGCTATCTGCTAATATATTGAACATATAGTGTACAACATAAAAGTGAACAATATAATATTGAACAATAAAAATGAAAATAAAAATCGTGGCACAACAATATGAGCAAAATAAATGACAAATAAGTGAATACAATATAAATGCAAATAATTATAATAATAATAAACAGTGAATGTCTGCACAAAGTCCATCAAAAATTAAGATGTGCATTGATGTGCTGAGAAACAATTATAATCTTAAAAAGTGCTTTGTGTTGGATCATCCAATTATAGTAATCCACCTTCACCAAAGTGCCACCGCAAGTGAGGATAGATGGCTCCTTACCCGATGTTGTTGACCTATTACTTAAAATAAGGTCAAATAGAGCTCGAGTGTCAGCTGCTATCCATGGGGGACTCGATACCGGACCCAGTTGGTAATGGATTTCATATAATGAGAGAAACAGCTACCATAGTATAAAACCTTTTATTTAAAAAAATGCTCAAATAACAACAGCCGATTGGCCTCTTACTTGAAGTGGTGCCCGTGTGCCCGGCACTGAGGCTGTAGGCTGTAGATATGAAGGGATATGGAGAGAGAGGTGAGGTATGCTGGTAGAGCCGGCGTGCGTTCCACCGCCGTCAGCTTGAAACCAGGAAACCGGAAGTGGCTAGTAATGCGTGCCCAGGTACCGCCTCGACGTACGTTTCGTTATGTCGTCATCAGGAAGCGTATCTAATCATGTGCTTAAAAAAAATGCATTGAAATCCATGCATCCGGCTCCTAACATGTAGATTGGGGCCCAGGCACATGGATTAGGGGGGCAGTGCCCCTGCGCCCCTAATAATGCGGCTGCCACTGCTGCATACCCTTTCTTAATGACTAGCAGCTGTCTACCAAGAGCTAGTATCATGAAAAATATTCCAACCTGTTCACTTATGACTATCTAATTTGTGTGGATGTTTGCAATCTACAAGCTTATTACATTTATCCCTGATGTCAGTTAAACAGAAGTTTCCTGAGTGCAGGTATAGAGCTCATTCTCACCAGAACACATACATTAACCTCCCTGGCGGTATGATTCTTTAAGATTTTAGGTGCTGAAAGCGGTACCATTATTTGCAAGGGAATTTGGCGTTTTATACTGTAGGCTTGTAATTCTTAGGAATAACTCACTTAAATCTATCCAAACAAAAGTCTAATAGGCATCCTGAGTGATTTTTTTTTTTTTTTATTAAAAATTATAATATAATAAATAATTATAAAAAATTATAACAAATAATAATATAATTATAGTAAAACATATTCAATAATGTAATCAAATCAAAATCACTGAAATTTGCTAAGTTGCAGAATTGTTGCTGTCATTATTATTTTTTTTTTTATGACGAATTTCCCCACAAATCGCTATCGCTAAATTCTGCAAGTGATTATAATTTATTATCGCTGTTTTCTAGCTGATCTAAAACCATTTTTGACATAAAGGGGCATTTTTGGTTGCTATGGGCAATCTCCAGTTTCCAGGCAGAAAGAACAGTTTTTATTATATAAAAGGACATGCAGGGCACTGGGCAGACCACTAGGGACAAGGGGGGTGTGTATTTTTTACATACAGTACTGTAATCTATAAGATTACAGTATACTGTATGTAAAGTGTTTGTTTACTTTTTTGAATTTGGCGCCGTTCTCCACTCTCGTGCATCGTAACGTCGCAGGGAACGGAGCTCGGCGGCACACGGGGACGCTGTGTGAATCGAGCGAGCACCCGCTCGCTCACACAGCGTGGATGCATCGCTGGATCCAGGAAGAAGGTAAGACAGCGCGCGCTGCAGGCTCTGCATGTCTACCCCGAGCGTGACTCGGGGATACCGATCTTGGCAAGAAAAAACCACCCCGAGTCACGCTCGGGAACACCGCCAGGGAGGTTAAAACATGTTGCATTTTTTAACTCTATTCAAATTTACTAAAATGACAAAATACCATGTTTATGTACCATAAAAAGGAGCAGGCTACCACTGCAACACAACATATTGGTGAAAAAAAAAATTAAAACTGTGAACTTTCTCATGTCCAAGCATTTTTTCAGTGCTGGAAATGAAGCAAAATTACTGGGAGAAGAATAGCACTAAAATACAGTAAACGTTTTTCTCAGCTCAGAGCCTATTTAAATACTTAAGCTTTAAAAAGAGCGCTGCTACTGTACCTATTTCAAGGTTTAGAATACAAAATTGTCTGCCAAGTACTCAAGAATTCAAACAACTGCTGTTTAAAAATTCACAGATTTTCCTGTAAATCATTTCTCATTCTGATCATATGTGAGAGGGATCACATTCTAAAAACAGTTTTTGAAATACTGTAGATTCCACTGGGAACAGAAAGCTGCAAGGTACATAACTACAAAGCATTTGGAACAGCAGGGGTTGGTGCTGCACAGATGCATGGGGATTTGGGGTACAAGGTTAGTCCAGCATTTTAACACACCTGATGCTGTTAAACACAACCTGCAAAACAAGACCTTTTTTAACAACTCTGTCCTGCCACTCATTCCTCTGATCTTCTCCTGGTTCCAGAACTACAGCCTCCAGGAGAGTCTTCATATATAGGTGTACTAACTAGATGATGTAGTGGCTGGCAGATGGAACTGAAGAAAGTATTGAGGGATGCAGGCATCCAACGCTAATGGTAGCATAGCTCCCAACTGTCCCTGATTTTAAGGGACTGTCCCTGATTTGGAGCAATGTCCCTCTTTCCCTCATTGCTTCTCATTTGTCCCTAATTTTGGTCTGATCTATATAGATGTATATAAAATACACTTTTTATCTATGCGCCTCAGTACTAAGTACTGCTTGGACTTTGGAGAAGGGGACATGCCCCGAAAGCTCGTCCATGAAAAATTATATGTTAGTGCAAATAAAAAAAAGTATCATGGACAGTACTCAATTTTCTCTGTCACAATTGCACTAATACGGCTACAATTACCTCAAGTACTTTTTATCTATCAAATGTTTTCCAGTGCTAAACCTTTCATCTGATTTCTAAATTGCTGCATTTGTAAATTCCAAAAGCCAATATAAAGGAATAGTAGTGGTAAAAAAAGCACCTGTGGGTTTAACCAATCTTTTTTTTTGTACAATTCTCCTTTGAGGGGGCGTGGCAAGTGGTGTGTCCTAAGCCTGCCTACTTTTGCTGATATGCAAAGGTTTTGAGTATAGCCTCACATAAAGCAAAATAATGAACCATAATATAGTATTATCATCCAAATTGATATAGAGAAGTGAAAGCGGGATGGGGATGTGAGGGCAATTGCTGAAGCTGACCAAACACCTACCCGAGGGAATTGTAATGGACTATCTCGGTACTGATACAAAACATTTTTTTTTTTCGGTAGTTTAAATGGAGGTCCCACGAAAAAAATAGAAAAAATTTAAATGCCAGAAGCTACAAATACTGCAGCTGCTGACTTTTAATAAAGGGACACTTACCTGTCCAGCGCGCCTATGATGTCGCCAGCCGAAGCTGAGGATTCGCTGGTCTCTCGACTGCCCCCGCCGCCATCCTCGGTGAGAGAATCATGAAGTGTAGCATTGCAGCTTCACTGCCCAGTTCCCTACTGCGCATGCGCGAGTGGTGCGGCCTGTCCTCACTGGTCCCCACTGTCTCCTGGAACCAGTGTGTTTCCCAGAAGACGGGAAGGGGCGTGACTCCCGCAGGAGTCTATTCCCGGAAGTGGGTGAAAATACCTGTATTATACAGGTATCTGCACCCCACTCCCCCCTGAAAGGTGCCAAATGTGACACTGGAGGGGGTTCAAAAAAGCAGAGGTTCACTTTTTGTGTAGACCTCCGCTTTAATACACATAAAAATGATAACATACAGAAACAAACACATTTCATAAAAAAAATAATCACTATTAAAGTGGAGATAGAAAAGTCTTTCCTGAAGGTGTCTCTCATTCCTATTTTAAAAAGTTGGGAGGTATGCTAGTAGTGCCTGATGGGAAGATTCTGCCAGAGGCTTGAGCTCTTGAGCTTAGAGAACATCCAAGGAATGAGCAGCAGGCTGCCTAATTTTTTTTTTTTTTAAATATAGGGTTGCTTTATAGTTAGGGTTTAAGGTTGGATATAAGGGAGGTATAAATTTTAGGGTACAGCTTCAGTGTTAATTGTTACTTGTTACTGCTGAAAGGTGAACCCCCTCTTTTGCAGACTCTAACAGGTTTTCTTCTAAGATTGTCCTGTATTTGGCTCCACCCATCTTCCCATCATCTCTGACCAGCTTCCCTGTCCCTGCTGAAGAAAAGCATCTACACAACATGATGCTGCCACCACCATATTTCACGGTGGGGAATTTTGCTTTTAGACCAAAAAGTTTAATTTTGGTCTCATCTAACCAGAGCACCTTAGTCCGCATGTTTGCTGTGTCCCCCACATGGCTTCTCACAGACTTTAAACAGGACTTTGTATGGCATTCTTTCAACAATGGCTTTCTTCTTGGCACTTCCATAAAGGCCAGATTTGTGGAGTGCACGACTAATAGTGGACAGATTCTCCCACCTGAGCTGTGGATCTCTGCAGCAACTCCAGAGTTACCATGGGACACTTGGCTGCTTCTCTGATGAATGCTCTCCTTGCCCAGCCTGTCAGTTTAGGTTGACGGCCATGTCTTGCTAGGTATGCAGTTGTGCCATACTCATTCCATTTTCAGATGAAGATGTTCAAAGCTTGAGATATTTTTTTATAACCTAACCCTGCTTTAAACATCTCCACAACTATATCTCTGACCTGTCTGGTGTGTTCCTTGGCCTTCATGATGCTGTTTGTTCACTAAGGTTCTCTAACAAACCTCTGGGGGCTTCACGGAACAGTTGTATTTGTACTGAGATTAAATTACACACAGGTGGACTCTATTTACTAATTAGGTGACTTCTGAAGGCAATTGGTTCCACTAGATCAGTGGTCTCCAAACTGCGGCCGAGGGCCGGATGTGGCCCTTTGCTTGCCTTTATCCGGCCCTTGGGGCACTATCCCTCCCACTGATACGAGACACTATTCTGCCATCTGACACCGACAGTGGAGCACCATTTCTCCCACTGACACAACTAATAGAGCACTATTCCTCCCTATGATACCAGCAATGGGGCACTATTCCTCCCCTTAATACCAAATGTTTACTAAGATTATGCCAGGAAAATTTCTACTCCCGCTGGCCAAACTCCGGCCCTCCAAGAGTCTGAAGGACAATAAATCGACCCTTTGTTTAGAATGTTTGGAGACCCCTGCACTAGATTATAGTTAGGGATATCAGAGTAAAGAGGGCTGAATTCAAATGCAAAAATCAAAAAAGACAGTAAATAAAGGAAAAATGAATGAAAGTCCTGAAGTCCAGTATAATACTGCAGCAGCGCTATTTCCAAACCCCAGTTTGAAAAACGATAAAGTTCAATAATGGTGCAGGTGGACAGAGAGTCATTAATCAGTGTCTTCCTAAACAAGTGCTCCTTATCACCAAGGGGGGGTGTTTCACCATGTGGGGGTGTTCTCCCCTTTTGGGGATGCACTCACCGAACCCGAGGAATAAAATTAGCCTTGAATACACAACTGCATCTGTCCTAGGATTGCACTCTCCACCAGTTAGGTTTATTTGGTCCCAATCATGATCACATATAAGGAAAATAAACTCATATAATGTAATACCATTTAAACAATGTTTATTCAACCCCACAGGTCCCCTTATAAAATATGCGTACCACAAGGTAAACAATATCAAGCATGTAAATGTTACTGTACATAATGTGGAATGTATACAGGCTAACTCTGTGTGAACTGGTGTATTACACTATATTCTGTTTAGTGACTTGTCACTGTGCCACATCAAATATCTACAATCTTCCCCAAAAGTGTCATTTGAGACAGGTGAAAATGTTTGCCATTAGTATTGGAGAAGTTGGCGGTATTTACATAATTTTTTTTGGTAGATTGGATACATAGCAAGCAGACAAAGTCATTACAGTACGGTTGAGTATTTACAAAGTACACACAGACTGTACAAATCCCCCATCCACTGTATCAGAATATTAGTATATCAAACCTTTATTTCACTGGACATTCACAGGCCTGCCTGTAGTCTATTTTTCCTGAGCATTTAACCCTTAGTCAGTAAAATAGTCTTACTGAATAATATTAGAACTACTTATTAAAGGAAGCAAGGTCTTGAGAAAATAGAGACGGTCATTGCTGACCATTCCTTCTAGAGACTGTCATTGCTGACCATTCCTTCCAAAAACTAAATATGTCTGGCTTGTTAATGCATTGGCTTTGCTGCTTCATGAGTCACTGTCCTGGAGCACGTATATAGATTTGTAGATTTATATAGATTTGTAACACATATGTGTTTTTTACCCTTCATTCCCACACTGCCTCAATCTGCTAAAGGAGTGTGTATTTCCGACTATTCCTATTGCTTCCCTGAGAGCAGGGTTTAGTGCATTTGCAACATCAAAGCATTGTCGGGTGAGGGTGAAGATGGGGCTGCATAGCCATGAATAAGTTGCAGCTTTGTGGAATGTGAAACCTCCACATGAAAGGTGAGTGTGACCATTGAAAAGTTGGCATAACATATGGGTGTAGTTTAAAGATATGCCTGTAGTAGCTTTGATAGAAATCCCACCTGGAACTAGAAGATTTATCATAACAAGCACATAAACAAAGCTAAGAAGGTATTATTCAATATACGTTAATACACATATTTATGTATTAGTTAATCCACTTACAAAAGTTATTCTGTACAGTCTATTTAAAATATGACAACCTACCAGCTCTTACATAAAATGAAGTGCAGGGGTCAGGAGTGCTTATTACACAGAGAGCAGAGGTTAGAAGTGCATGCCACATAAAATGCTGGGGCCAGAAGTATATAACACATGGGCTAAATTACAGAGTGCAATCAAAGAATACTCCCTCCTCCCAGTACAAATTCCCTCCAAACTCATATACCCCCACGGTACAGATCTCCCCCAACGGCCCCAAATCTCTGCCTAGTGCAGATTTCCCCTGACAGCTCTAAGCCCCCTCACCACAGACTCCCCTCCCAGACGAACCCTTCAGTACAGTCCCCCCTCTCCCCCTCCCCACACTCAGCCCACTTTTCAGAACAGACCACCCCTCAGTACAGACTTCCCCTCCAGTACAAGTCCCCTTTCTAGTATAGATCCCTTCCCTCCCCACCATTAAAGACCCCTATCCCCCTTGAACCCACTCATCAGATGCACTACAGACCTTGCATGCCACGGCAGTGGGAAGTCCTCCTGCTTTGTAACTGGAGCTGAGGTGAAGGCTTCCTCAGCTTTGCATACAAATGAGCTGCAAAACAGACAGCAATAAAAACCTGACAGGTACAGTAATCCAAAAAAAACAACAAACTTTACTTCACTTATACTTTTAACTTTCAATACAAATATAAAGAAGGGTGCAGGTTTCTACTGTTTTTCTAATGACAACTGTAAAATTTTGGCTTTCCCAAAATGTTCTATCCTAGTGACAGTGAACTTTAGGGCGGGAATCTCCTTGGAGGGGATATATATATATATATCAGCTTATATATAAGCTGATAGGGGTTTCAACACTTACATTCTCTATCAAAAAAAGTTTTTACTTTAGACACACTAATATTATTGTAATGCATAAAAAATGTGCAGTGATTAGGCTAACCATTCGGCGCCGTTACCCTTTATGACAGTATAGTGTAATGCGAGAGTAATATCAGGAAAGCACACTGTAGGCAACTTGATAATTCTGTTAATTCTTTTTCCTGATGCTTCCTTGCACCAGTTGGCTTCAGGGTTCTGCTTCCTTCCTCCATTCTGAGTCTGATTTAGCTCCCTGATTAATATCCGCAGCTGGATACTGCATACCTATTGAAGCATTCACTGCGGCCCATATGCTTATTTCCCCTCCCCCACTTCTAATACAGCTGGGCTGTGGCAGAAGCACCAAGGCATTGTCAAGAAACTGACAGGGGAAAAATAAACCCATGTCATAGCATTTAGAAATTGTATTCTCTAACAGCACCTTCTGTTTACTATACATCTGTCACCCTGGTGGCCCTCATTATGGGATACTGTGATATTATATACTGTAATTCATAAACAAAAGTTGACTGAACTAATATTTACTCATTGAATAGGCCTATTAAAGTTGCTCTGTATTTGTTAAGCCATGTTTTTCAAAGCTTGATAGCCATTTGCATTTCTACCATCATCAACGCTTTCACTGTCCACCTATTCAAACCAAAGCAATAACATCTACTATTCAACTATTCTGCTACCACATTTTTCTTACTAGCTTTCACTATGTAGTCTGATGCTAGGAAATGTTCCACAAAATCTTTTCTGCCTAATTAACGAGTACCGGAGAGCATTTCTGCATATCCATCCCTAAGTAGCCAATACTCTACCCATCAAGACCCTGCATTGATTTTACGTATTATCCGCCACAGTGACTGCTGTAGTTCATATACACATACACACAAGGGCGGATCCAGAGTCTAGTCTCGGGAGGGGCACTGCCAGAAAATAAGGTGTTGCTTACAGAACTCAATTAGGTGTCCGATGTGTCCGCTGCAATGTTGCAGTACCGCTAAAAAATCAATGATTGCCGCCATTACTAGTAAAAAATATTTAAATATAAATGCCATAAATCTATCCCATAGTTTCTAGACGATTGTCAGGGACTGCAGACATGGTACAAGAGATGGTCAGAGACTGCAGACATAGTACAAGAGAAGGTCAGAGAATGCAGACATGGTACAAGAGATGGTCAGAGACTGCAGATATAGTACAAGAGATGGTCAAGAATGCAGACATGGTACAATAGATGGTCAGAGAATGCAGACATGGTGCAAGAGATGGTCAGAGACTGCAGACATGGTACAAGAGATGGTCAGAGACTGCAGACATGGTTCAAGAGATGGTCAGAGACTGCAGACGTGGTACAACGGATGGTCAGAGACTGCAGACGTGGTACAGGAGATGGTCAGAGACTGCAGACGTGGTACAAGGGATGGTCAGAGACTGCAGGCATGGTACAAGGGATGGTCAGAGACTGCAGGCATGGTACAAGGGATGGTCAGAGACTGCAGGCATAGTACAAGGGATGGTCAGAGACTGCAGGCATGGTACAAGGGATGGTCAGAGACTGCAGGCATGGTACATCATTGCAGCCTCACTGTGCATATAAACGAACCCCCACCTTTGTATTAAAATTTAATCCCACTTTTGTATATTAATGCAGTCTCACTTTTGTTTATTAATGCAGTCTCACTTTTGTTTATTAATGCACTACCACTTTTGTATATTAATGCAGTCCCACTTTTGTATATCAATGCAGCCCCACCTTTGTATATGAATGCAGTCCCACCTTTGTATATGAATGCAGTCCCACCTTTGTATATGAATGCAGTCCCACCCTTGTATATGAATGCAGTCCCACCCTTGTATATGAATGCAGTCCCACCTTTGTATATGAATGCCGTCCCACCTTTGTATATAAATCCAGTCCCACCTTTGTATATAAATCCAGTCCCACCTTTGTATATAAATCCAGTCCCACCTTTGTATATAAATCCAGTCCCACCTTTGTATTTAATTCCAGTCCCACCTTTGTATATAAATCCAGTCCCACTTTTGTCTATGAATCCAGTCCCACTTTTGTCTATGAATCCAGTCCCACTTTTGTCTATGAATCCAGGCCCACTTTTGTATATAAATGCAGCCCCACTTTTGTCTATTAATGCATCCCCACTTTTGTCTATTAATGCAGCCACACTGTGCATGGCACTCACCATGGCATTACCTCGATCACACACAGCAGGTATCTCCTCTCCCGACGTGTGTCATGGAACAAACAGGAGCTGTAGGTCTGTGTTCGGCAGGGCAGTGTGCTCTAGCAAGGTCCCCCCCTAGACGGGCTTGTGTGTTAGACAAAATACTGATTTAATCAGTGTTCCATCTCCATCTACTATCACACGAGCAGGTCTAGCACAGGCAGCACAGCCAAACACAGATCCAGCTCTCACACACAGCCAGAGATGCCCAATGTCATACACGCAGGAGAGAGGGGAGCGCTGCAGTCAGCTACAGCTCAAAGCAGCCTCAGTGACGTGAGCGAGCTCATGAGAGACCGCCGGCCCTGGTGATGAGAGAGAGAGAGTGAGAGACTCGGCAGGGGCAGCTGCAGGCAGGCCCGGACTGGGACAAAAAATAGGCCTGGGCATTTGAGACTGAGCAGCCCAGGGGGGAGAAAGAAAGATAGATAAAGATAAAAAGAAAGAAGGGAAGGAAGGAAGATAGATTGATAGATAGAAAGAAAGCAATAAGGGAATATAGATAGATAGATTGATAAGATAGATAGATAAACAAGAAAGATAGATAAAGATAGAAAGCAAGAAGGGAAGGAAGGAAGGAAGATAGATAAAGAAAGAAATATAGATAAAGAAAGAAGGGAAGATAGATAGATAGATAGATAGATAGATAGATAGATAGATAGATAGATAGATAAACAAGAAAGATAGATAGATAAACAAGAAAGATAGATAAAGATAGAAAGCAAGAAGGGAAGGAAGGAAGATAGATAAAGAAAGAAGGGAAGATAGATAGATAGAGAAAGAAGGGAAGGAAGGAAGATAGACAAAGAAAGAAAGATAGATAAAGATAGAAAGAAAGAAAGAAGAGAAGGAAGGAAGGAAGATAGATACAGATAGATAGATAGATAGATAGATAGATATAGATAGACAGTGGTGGTGCGTCTATAGAGGGCGCCGGAGCGCCGCCCCCTCTGGCTCAGCCGCGACGATGGGCACAGTGGCGACGATGGGCACAGTGGCGACGATGGGCACAGTGGCGACAATTGAAGGGCACAGTGGCTGAGTTTGATGGCATGGCACAGTGGTGACACTTGATGGCACAGTGGCTGTGTTTGATGCCATGGCACAGTGGCTGTGTTTGATGGCATGGCACAGTGATGACAATTGATGGCACAGTGGCTGCGTTTGATGGCATGGCACAGTGGTGACAATTGATGGCACAGTAGCTGTGTTTGATGGCATGGCACAGAGGTGACAATTGATGGCACAGTGGCTGTGTTTGATGGCATGGCACAGTGGTGACAATTGATGGCACAGTGGCTGCGTTTGATGGCATAATAGCTGTGTTTAATGGCACAGTGGCTGCGTTTGATGGCATTGCACAGTGGTGAAAATTGATGGGCCCAGTGACTGCGTTTGATGGGCACAGTGAGGCTGCAATTGTTTTTTTTATTTTATTTGCGCCCACCAAACATTTTGAGCACCAGCCGCCACTGTAGATAGATAGCTAGATAGATTATTATCGATCTATCTACAGTAGCAGCTGGTGGGGGGGGTGCAAACGAAAAAAAAAAAAGAGAGAGAAAGAAAGAAAGGTGAAGAGAGAGCGAGAGAGAAGGGAATGAAGGGCACCCCATACATCAGTGTACAGTACTCTCAGTACTCACTCAGAGGCAGGAGGGACTGACTGGATGGATGGATATTAGACACCATCTTTCCTTTCTGATTGCTGGGCTTGAATCTTCCCACCCACATCCCTTAGGCAGCAGAACAGTGTCCGTCGGGAGAGTGGGTGGGGCAGACACGGGAGGAGAAGAAGAGAGGAGGGGGAGGAGTAGAAGCAGCTCCTCTCCTCTAACTGGCCGTGGGGGCAGCAAGGGGAGGGGAGAAGTGTCAGAGATGGCTATGATACCCCAGCTGATCTCTCTCTATCTGGCGCTGTGTTGGTGGTGTACACCCCTGGGGAGACGTGACATACGGCCCGCTGGCCGCCAAGGGCCGTTCGCGGGCCGTTCGCGGGCCGAAGACGGCTCGCGGCCCACAGGCATTTGCTAGGTTTGCCCTATGGCCAGTCCGGGCCTGGCTGCAGGCACCGCAAAGCAGTTTAAAAAAAATGGGAAAAAAAGCCAATGTGACATGATTGTCTCGGGGGGGGGGCAATTGCCCTGTTGCCCCCCCCCCCTGGATCCGCCATTGCATACACATACTGCTGATATTTTGATTAAAGGAAAAGTCAATTAAAAATGTATTAATTTGGCTACAAAGTTACATTCTGGTGGAAAAGCCCAATAATTTGAGGAAGTCATACAATCCATCTACTTACACTTTGTGACTTTACCAAAGCACAAGTGACCTATGAATATTTAATGTAAGCAATAATGATGGAGGAAGTGCATATATTTAGCTTTGCCTGAGAGTAGTAATCATTTGACCAGAGAGAACTGTTGTATGCAGATTTAATAGCCTTAAATGATGACTACCTAAAATTTGTTATGGCCCAACAGGCAATAGAAAGTGATAAAAGCTATTTACATTTCCAATAGCAGTAGAATGTCATAAAACAACGTCAGCTCAATTTAAATGAAGAGAAGGGCAGTATTTTCCGCGGACTAGGAGTGAGGGACACATAAGAGGCAAGTAGCTGTTAGCATTTGGAAAGAGCAAAATCAGCTAAGTGGCACTTAGAGTGGACCCTTGGGGACAATTAGACAATACAGATACTCCTTGTTTAACGACTTACCTGTTTAACAACCACTCAGACTTACGACCAGCTCTCCCCACCCTAACGACCCGTTATACATCATTGTATTCTACAGTACAGTACAGAATTGGGGTTTTGTACTTATGCAAATTAAAACAACGTTATTGATCTGGAGTTTTGTGTTTAGACCTTTTTCCTACAATACAGTACAGTACAGTAGTTAACCTCCTTAGCGGTATTCACGAGTGTTGCTCAGGGTGAATTTTTCATACCAAAAGCGGTATCCCCGAGCCTGACACGGGATCGCATAGCAGGATACAGGGGAAGTTACTTACCTTGTCCCTGGATCCTTCAATGTGTCCCCGCTGTGTCTCCTCGCTCGATTCACAGTGCCGAGTGCCGAGCTTCGTTCCCTGCGACGTTACGATGCACGGGGATGGAGTTTGGTGCCAAATTCAAAAAGTGAAACACACAATACACATACATTATACTGTAATCTTACAGATTACAGTACTGTATCAAATAATTACACAACCCCTTTGCCCCCAGTTGTCTGTCCAGTGTCCTGCATGCAGTTTTATATTATAAAAACTGTTCTTTCTGCCTGGAAACTGGAGCTTGTCCATAGCAACCAAAACGTGTCCCTTGACATCAAAAGTGCATTTTTCGTCGGATATCCAGGAAGCTGACTTTCATCAGTCTTGCATACACACCATCAAATCCGTAAAAAATCCAAACATGCCAAAACGCAGTGACGTAAAGCACTACGACATGCTGAGAAAAATTAAGTTTAATGCTTCTGAGCCTGCGTCGATTTGATTCTGAGCATGCGTGGATTTTTGATTGATGGACTTCCACACAGACGATCGTTTCCTATCGTTTTTTTTATCCATTGGTTTCTTTGTTCTGATCGTTCCATCTTTTGATTGATGGACTTCCACACAGACGATCGTTTTTTCTATCGTTTTTTTTATCCATTGGAAAAATTTAAAACATGTTCTATTTTTTTTCACCGATGGAAAACATCGTCTATTTTCATCGGACAAACCGATCGTGTGTACAGGGCTTATAGTACAGCTGATGTGCATAGGCCAACCTTGGCACTAATAGTGAATATCTACTAAATGTATCACACACATACTGGGCCAGATCCACGTACATCGGCGCATATATAGACGAGCGTAGCGCATCTCCTTCACGTTACACCGGCTCAACTTAGAGACGTAAGTGCCGTATCCACAGAGTATTTGCGCCGGCGCAACTTAAATTCCGAGGCGTAAGGCAGTGTAATTCAAAGTGGGAAGGACGTGGGCGTGTTCCATTGAAATGAGCTGTGACCCCATGCAAATGACTGGGCATGTGCATGACGCTGACTATGGTCAGAGCCTCTCTGCACATGCTCACTACTTGGCCCGGCTCAATCAGTGAGATAGGAACTAGGCCCGGCGTACTTAGTGAGATACGCCCAGTGCATAAATAGGCCCAGACATACGCCCTTCCATTACAAAAGTACATCCATTTTTTTCCCTCCCTGAAGCAAGGTGCTTTTGTTCCGTTGTCTGTTGCTGTTTGTAGGTTTGTGTCGTGTCGGTGTGTTCCATTATTTTGAGGGCCATCACCCAATTTATATACACACATACATATATATATTAGGGTTGTCCCGATACCGATACTAGTATCGGTATCGGGACCGATGCCGAGTATTTGCGGGAGTACTTGTACTCCCGCAAATACCCCCGATACTAAAATAGAATACTTCCCCCCCCCTATTGCAGCGATGTCCTGTCCCTCTTACTTGTAGATATGCCGCCGCTGCCGCCGTATACCGCCGCCGCCGCATACCGCCGTTAATCCCCCTGCATTATAGCTTGCGCGCATTACAAGCTTTCAGTCTGAATACTTGTAAATGCCCGCGCCGCCATGTATTAACACCCCCCTTTCTGGGGATTGGATGGATCTGTTCAATCCCGAGCAAGGGGGAGTGTCTTTGCAAGAATCCGCTTATAGACACTCCCCCCATCATATCTACAGGTATGGGGGACATGACATGGCTGCAATATGGGGGACAGGACATGGCTGCAATATGGGGGACATGACATGGCTGCAATATGGGGGACATGACATGGCTGCAATATGGGGGACATGACATGGCTGCAATATGGGGGACATGACATGGCTGCAATATGGGGGACATGACATGGCTGCAATATGGGGGACATGACATGGTTGCAATATGGGGGACAGGACATGGTTGCAATATGGGGGACAGGACATGGTTGCAATATGGGGGACAGGACATGGTTGCAATATGGGGGACAGGACATGGTTGCAATATGGGGGACATGACATGGCTGCAATATGGGGGACATGACATGGCTGCAATATGTGGGGGACATACATGACTGCAATATGTGGGGGACATACATGACTGCAATATGTGGGGGACAGGACATGGCTGCAATATGTGGGGGGACATGGCTGGGGGGACATGGCTGCATTTGGGGACACATTAAAAAAAGTATCGGTATTCGGTATCGGCGAGTACATGAAAAAAAGTATCGGTACTTGTACTCGGTCCTAAAAAAGAGGCATCGGGACAACCCTAATATATATACTGTATATATATATTTTAAAAAAAATGGGCCAGATTCTCAGCTGAGATACGACGGTGTATCTCAGATACACCGTCGTATCGCAGTTTTTTTCAATGGGTATCTATGCGAGTGATTCTTAGAATCACTTACGCATAGATACACTAAAGATCTGACAGGTGTAAAGCAATTACACCGTCGGATCTTAGATATAATGACAGCGCCGGCCGCTAGGTGGCCTTTACGTTGTTTTCTCATTTGCCTATGCAAATGAGCCTAATACGCCAGTTCCCGGAAGTTTTTGCGACGCGGCGACGTGGTTTACGTAGGTTGCGTACACGTAAGGTTACCCCTGCTGTATGAGAGGTATGTTTCCGAAGTGCCGTCGTTGCCATGCTAAGTATGGCGTTGGGTCAGCGTCGTCTTTTTCCATCGGTTACGTCGTTTTACTAAGTCGTTCGCGAATAAGGAATTGCGTAAGTGACGATCATGTCGTTTTGACGTCGGTTTCAACTACGCTTTCCGACGTGAGCTGGAGCATACGCACTAGGCTTTTTTCCCGGCCGGCGCAAGCGCACTTCGTTTGACGCGGGGGCGCGCTTAATTTAAATACAGCACGCCCCCTCCTTCAGTATTTGAATTACGCAGCCTTACGACGCCGCATTTACGCTACGCCGTGGAAAATTACGGAGCAAGTGCTTTGAGAATACGGCACTTGCTCCAGTAATTTGCGTAGACGTAGTGTAAATGCGATACGATACGCTACGCCAGATACGCCATTTTTTGAGAATCTGGCCCAATGTTTATAATAATAAATAATATAATTATAATAATATTTAAAATATTAAATATATATTAGATATAAAAAATAAAATTATATATTTATTATATTAACTAATTTAAAATATATACTAAACAGAAAAAATGTATATAAAATATATATTTAGCCATTAGGGTGAAAATAGCCACTGGCAAGGAAATGGAGTGTTGCCAGTACCTTGCCCAGTTGCAGTCGGCAGATCCTCTCTCGTGCCCTCCTCCATGCCCTCCTCCTTCTGCGCTCATCTAAAGTCAGTAGTATAGCTATGAGCAAGGATGCCCCTGGCATGTTGGCATACAGATTGTTGTCCTGCAAGTGTGGCTGTTCAGCTCGTCCCTAACGGTGTTGCTTTAGCTGACATGTAGATGGATTGTCCAAATTTAAACCTGCTTTTATAAGGACTAACTTTAGACCGGACGTGCAGCTGATGCGCACAGGGCCTAGCCTGCGCCGGACAAACGTACTTTTGTGGATCGCCGTATCTCCCTCATTTGCATATTTGCATAGGAAATCAATGGTGTGGACGGAATAAATGTGCACCTAGGATGTGCAGGCGTAGGCAAGTTAGGCCGGTCGGGAATAGCCTATTTTGGTGCGTATCTAGTTCTGTGGGTACGGTGCATAGATATTCTGGCGCAAATTTAGACTTAGGCGGCACATCTCGAGATACTCCAGGGTAAGTGCTTTTTGGATCTGGCCCACTGTGTATATATGTATTGGAACAACACGCATATTGTACTTAATAGTTTTTTATATTTGAAACAAGGAATAAACAAAAAGATTTTTTTTATAATATGCCCTGCAGGTCCTGACACAGATGCAGTGTATACATTTCCCATAGTGCCTCATCTGACTGGCAACAGAACCTCCTAGTTTTACTGGATTTTATTTGTGCTTGGATATCCCTGGTGTAACGGTATGGCCCGTGGGAACCAGAGATGTTTGAAGGATGCAGGGTACTCCTGTGCCAGCTTTACCAATGACTCTTGGGTCTAGGGACATCCTATGTCCGATAGGGGCATAGGATGACTGCGAAATGATATCATGAATTACATGAGATGGGACATTAATAATGGACATATCTTGAATTGGTTTAGTATGGAGCAGTAATCCACAATATATTCCTTGATGTCTAGAAAAATATTACAAGTTGTTCCTTATGAACAGGTCAATAGAATGTTGAGATGCTAATTAAGTCTACCTGGCTGTAGTGATGGTGCTTTCTGTGATTGCACTCTATTGTCTATTGTACTAATTAAGTCTGTAAAGGTCAGATGTCTAACTTTCAGGTGTAGTGGATTAGCATGTCAATTATGTTTACTAAAAGAATGGGTATTATGTAGCAGGTGAGAACAGCTTATTGCAGAGTCAGGATGTCTGGGGAATGATCAGCTCATCTAAATGTCATTATCTAAAAGGATGTGTATTGGAGACTCGTTAGCCCCCTATTGTGTGGTGTTGTGGGTGGAGTGTGTCTTTGTCCCTTTGATTACTTCAGCATGCTTTTTGGTGTATAAAAGACAGAGTTTTACCATTAAAAGTATTCATTCATTTTGGAACCAGTAACAGAGCTGTGTGTCTCGTTATTCTGGGAAATGGAATGGGTCATGCCTGCTAGATTGTCGGAGTGTCGGATAAGCTGTCGTGGGTTGGTGGAATGGAAATCGTAAACGGTGTTGACCGTTACACCTGGCATCTAATGTTTTTATGCACTCATTCCTTTATCTAGCTTTTTTCATGTCCTATACGTTTGTATTTAAATTTGACTGTGTGCGTAAAATATATGCATGGTAAAAGGTAGCTAATTTGAAAAGAAATAAAGTCATATAATGCTGATTGAAAACAAAAAACGATAGAGGGCGCAACAAACCCAATAGTGCCTTATAAACCTTGGCATCCTGCCACACTTAGCGGTATCGGTGAGACTTCCTATTGGAGAGCATTGCTACGCTACAGTCCCAGTGCCAGGCAGGCACCTGCCAGAGTAAGAGGCCAATTGGCTGTTTTTGTGCGAATTTTATGTATTTTAATAAAAGGTAATGCACTATGATTTTTTCCGTATTTATCTCTGCTAATCTGTGAGTACATCAGTCGCACCTTTGGTTCCATCGAGATCCAGCACGCCCCCAGTGTGAACAGGCATATATCCTGTCCTGCTTATTTGACCTACTTGTAACAAAGAGGTCTTGCCGTCTGGTAAGAACATAGCATCTCCTTAACACTTTGGGTGGAGCACTTAATGCATTGGTGAAGGAATCTCTCACATCCAGAAACCAACTTCCTATCATTCAGTCACAGATCTGTCTACGGTCTATATGGGACTTTGCACAACCAAGATTTCACTTTGCACAATGAAGACATTTGCACAGTATTTCTTAACAAGATAATCTAATTTAGTTTCTGTACACTGGTTTTTATTCAATTGATTTTCTCTCAACACTGGCGAATCGTTCATGCCAAAATTGCACATAGACAGACTATCTGTTTATAATTTCTTATGAAATCCTATTACTTTTTTTTTTTTTTTGCATTTAATCCTTCTTTATTTAGGAAATATTAGTTTTACAGCATAAGTTACTTAACCATTGCATTGGAATCGACCAAATAAAACAAAACATTAACTTATTATCTCGTAGTCCTTTATACTCGTTTAAGACTCAGGGGTATATTTGGAGATAACAGGGTAGGCGTGGGTGCAGGTAGTTATTTACGTCCAGGGTTAGCCTAATGACAGTGCCCTGTATTATCTCCTGTAGTTCCTGCTCCAGGTTTGGGTTCCCCATCTATTTGATGGGGTGTTGTAATCCCCTGTTTTCTCCAGCCTCTCCCTATTATCCATTTTTAATTATCTCTTTTTTTTTTATCCTCGCCTCCCCCCTGTCTTTAATTCCATTTTTATTTCCCATGTTCTCTTGTGTTGCCATATCTCCTTTTATCTTTTATTTCCCTCCTCCCGTCCTACCCTCCCCCACCCCCCTTCAAAAAAAAAAAAGGAAGAAACCCCCCCCCCCCAATTCTCTCCCTCCTCTCCCCTCTCATAGGTCAGAGCTCTCCATCCAATTCCTTAGAGCTTCTCTCATTCCCGTTCCGTCACTCCCCTCCCCATCAACCTCCTCCCTTCTTCTGAGTACATGAATACGTTCCATGCTCCCAGGTCAAGTTATATTGTTCCTTTCTATCTTGGGGTGATAAGACCACGTCCTCTATTGCACAAATATTCCTCACCCTATAGAGCCAGTTGGTTATCGTGGGGGGATTATTTTTTTTCCAGTTTTGAGTTATCCCAGCCTTAGCTTCGTTGATCATATGGCATATGATCGATTTCTTATATATTTTTATTGGAATCTGTGTTAGGTGCAGCAAACAGAAAGCTGGGTCGTCCTGCAGTTGATATGTTGTAAATTTTTGGGTTATCCTTAATACTTCCTGCCAGTATTTCCTGATCTTAGGGCAGGTCCAAAATAAATGATATATGGTTCCCCTATCTTCCTTGCATCTCCAACAGATATCTAGGGTTCCCGGAAACGCCCTACTCAATTTCTCTGGTGTGTAGTACCATCTATTTAATATTTTATAATTTAATTCTTGGAGCCTAGTACTTATTGATGTTTTCATGGTTAAATTGATTATTTTTTGCTGCTGAGTCTGTGAAAAATTCCTCTCCATATCTCTGGCCCATTCTCTTATAGATGGTATCTCCTGGCCTTCTAAAGGTGTTGTTCCTAGCCTATACAACCTAGATAGTAATTTATCCGGGGGTTCCTGGTTTTCACAATATCTTTCAAATTGTGTTAATTCCCTTTTGTATCTGTTTGTTGATCCCAGAGAGTTCAGAAAATGGCACAATTGTACCGCTTGCCAATTTTTAATCCCATATTTTCCTTCCTGGCAGTGCCGATCCTGACCTTCCTGGGGCCCTAAGCAAAATTTTGCTAAGGGGCCCTCTACCTGACCTGTGAATAATGGACGTGGTTTAAGCATAAAATTGGGCGTGGCTTAAAGGGGCGTGACTCAAAGGGGTGTGGTTAGAGTCTGAGATGAACATGGGATGGAGGGAGAAATAAATGAAGAAAGAGAGAGAGAGGAAGTAAAAAAAGAGGGATGGAGGGACAGCAGGCCCAGATCCTACACTGCAATAGAAATATGTGTATTCCAGAAAGTTTAACAATCAGCAGATAAAGATCCTCCAAACATCTGGTGTTGGCCTCAGTCATCCCGGAACCAAGGTTGATATGGTGTCGGGATGATTGAAGCGCATTATTTCTATTATTAAATTGTAATATAAAATGAAATCATTCAACTCACCAAAATGCAGAATCAGTGGGAGCCCTGATGTCACTGTGCCCAGCCAGCGGAGTGCTTCCTTACATCTCATGTGTCCCCAGCGGAGTGCTTCCTTACATCTCAGGTGTCCCCA
The DNA here is from genome assembly GCA_029574335.1 of Rana kukunoris. Lineage (NCBI taxonomy): Eukaryota > Metazoa > Chordata > Amphibia > Anura > Ranidae > Rana > Rana kukunoris. Next base: position 29,066 of record JAJQKJ010000207.1, read on the forward strand.
GCCAGCGGAGTGCTTCTTTACACCTCAGGTGCCTCTGAGCCAGCAGAGTGCTTCCTTACATTTCAGGTGTCCCCAGCGGAGTGCTTCCTTACATTTCAGGTGTCCCCAGCGGAGTGCTTCCTTACATCAGGTGTCCCCAGCGGAGTGCTTCCTTACATCAGGTGTCCCCAGCGGAGTACTTCCTTACATCAGGTGTCTCCAGCGGAGTGCTTCATTACATCAGGTGTCCCCAGCGGAGTGCTTCCTTACATCTCAGGTGTCCCCAGCGGAGTACTTCCTTACATCAGGTGTCCCCAGCGGAGTGCTTCCTTACATCAGGTGTCCCCAGCGGAGTGCTTCCTTACATCAGGTGTCCAGCGGAGTACTTCCTTACATCAGGTGTCCCCAGCAGAGTGCTTCATTACATCAAGTGTCCCCAGCGGAGTGCTTCCTTACATCTCAGGTGTCCCCAGCGGAGTACTTCCTTACATCAGGTGTCCCCAGCGGAGTACTTCCTTACATAAGGTGTCCCCAGCGGAGTACTTCCTTACATCAGGTGTCCCCAGCGGAGTGCTTCCTTACATCTCAGGTGTCCCCAGCGGAGTACTTCCTTACATCAGGTGTCCCCAGCGGAGTGCTTCCTTACATCAGGTGTCCCCAGCGGAGTACTTCCTTACATCTCAGGTGTCCCCAGCGGAGTACTTCCTTACATTAGGTGTCCCCAGCGGAGTACTTCCTTACAACAGGTGTCCCCAGCAGAGTACTTCCTTACATCAGGTGTCCCCAGCGCAGTACTTCCTTATATCAGGTGTCCCCAGCGGAGTGCTTCCTTACATCAGGTGTCCCCAGCGGAGTGCTTCCTTACATCAGGTGTCCCCAGCGGAGTGCTTCCTTACATCAGGTGTCCCCAGCGGAGTGCTTCCTTATCTCAGGTGTCCCCAGCGGAGTGCTTCCTTACATCAGGTGTCCCCAGCGGAGTACTTCCTTACATCAGGTGTCCCCAGCGGAGTGCTTCCTTACATCAGGTGTCCCCAGCGGAGTGCTTCCTTACATCAGGTGTCCCCAGCGCAGTACTTCCTTACAACAGGTGTCCCCAGCGGAGTACTTCCTTACATCAGGTGTCCCCAGCGGAGTACTTCCTTACATCAGGTGTCCCCAGCGGAGTGCTTGCTTACATCAGGTGTCCCCAGCGGAGTGCTTGCTTACATCAGGTGTCCCCAGCGGAGTGCTTCCTTACATCAGGTGTCCCCAGCGGAGTGCTTCCTTACATCAGGTGTCCCCAGCGGAGTGCTTCCTTACATCAGGTGTCCCCAGCGGAGTGCTTCCTTACATCAGGTGTCCCCAGCAGAGTGCTTCCTTACATCAGGTGTCCCCAGCGGAGTGCTTCCTTACATCAGGTGTCCCCAGCGGAGTGCTTCCTTACATCAGATGTCCCCAGCGGAGTGCTTCCTTACATCAGGTGCCCCCAGCAGAGTGCTTCCTTACATCAGGTGCCCCCAGCGGAGTGCTTCCTTACATCAGATGTCCCCAGCGGAGTACTTCCTTACATCAGGTGCCCCCAGCGGAGTGCTTCCTTACATCAGATGTCCCCAGCAGAGTGCCTCCCTACATCAGATGTCCCCAGCGGAGTGCTTCCTTACATCAGGTGCCCCCAGCAGAGTGCTTCCTTACATCAGGTGCCCCCAGCAGAGTGCCTCCCTACATTTCAGGTGAAATGTCTACAGACACCTAAAGAGGAATTCCCTGAATCACGCTACAAGGGTGACATTGGTGGCTCAGTAGCAACTGAAAAATGCATGTGATTAATCCTTGGAGCAACTTTTTTAATGTAATTTTCTGTATTCATTTTTAGCAGAATGGATGCACATGCAGATTGCTGGGGGGAATGTGCTGCAGGGTGTCTCTGCTGTAGGAAGTTCCCGCCCCCCAGACCAGCTTGTATGATAGTAGATGGAATGGAAGACTGATTGAATCAGTGTTTCGCCTATCATACAAGCTGTTATGGGGGGCGGGACCTTCCTACAGCAGAGACAAGACTAACATAGACCCAGCCAGCTCCTGTTTGTTTTATGTGAGCATCCATAACTGAAGGCAGAGGCGGAGCCGGCCAGCTACAATATATAAATTGAGCTGCGGCACCGCCCACCTGCCACTCCTTTTCACAACAGCTCACATATGACAGACAGACCAGGGGCGGGGGTGGGCGGTGCCGCAGCTCTATTTCGGCAGGCAGGGCTCCCTTCTCGTTCTGGTCTTCAGGAAAATGGCGGCCGGCGGAGACATTATCTCCGCCGGCCTCGGACCTCTAGCGGCGGGGACGGCGACGGCGGCGGCCGGGCCCCGAGCATTACTCGGGGGCCCTACGCAGCTTGCGTAGTCCGCGTATAGGGCGGATCGGCCCTGCTTCCTGGAGTACCAATGAGGGTACAGTTGGCCATCTGTCTTGTTCTGAGAAATGTGATATCTGTGTAAGGTAGACATGTGCATTTCGTTTAGTTTCTAATTCGTTTTTTAACGAAAATTCGTAAATTCGTAATTTCTGAATTTTCGTATTAACAAATTTTTTATTTCCGAATTTTCGGACTTCCGAAAATTCGAATTTCCGAATATTCGTATTTCCGAAAATTCCAATTTCCGAATTTTTTAATTTTCGAATTTCCAAATTTTTGTATTTCCGAATTTTCGTATTTCCGAATTTCAGATTTTCGGAAATTTGGAAATACGAACATTTTTAGTTTTTTTTTTTTCGATTTTTTTAATTTTCGAATTTCGAATTTTTCATTTTTCGAAAATTCGAATTATTAATTTTCCATTTTTCGAATATTCAAATTTTTCATATTCACATTTTTCATTTTCGAATTTTCACATTTCGGATTTCGAATATTCGAATTTTCGAATTTTTTATTTTTCGAAATGTCGAATCTTTTATTTTCGAAATTTCGAATTTCGAATTTTTCAATTTTCGAATTTTCGAATTTCGAATTTTTCAATTTTCGAATTTTCGAATTTCGAATTTTTCATTTTCGAAATTTCGAATTTTCGAATTTTTCATTGTCGAAATTTAGCATTTTTGAATTTCCAATTTTTGGATTTTCGCATTTCGAATTTTTCAATTTCGAATTTTTTCATTTTTCGAAATTTCGAATATCCCAATTTTCAAATTTTTTATTTTTCGAATCTTTCATTTTCGAAAATGAAAAATTCGAAAAATAAAAAATGTGAAAATGAAAAATTCGAAAACTCGAAAATTAAATAATTCGAATATTCGAATTAGAGAATTCGAAAATTGAAAAAATTTGAAAATTCCAATTTCCGAATTTTGAATTTCCAAATTTTTGTATTTCCGAATTGTTTAATTTCCGAATGTTCGTATTTCCGATTTTCGGAAATACGAAAATTTTTTGTTTTTTTTTTAATTTTCGATTTTTTTTAATTTTCGAATTTTTTAATTTTCAAATGTTTGAATTTTCAAAATTCCGAATTTTCGAATTTCGAATTTTTCGAAAATTCGAATTATTAATTTTCTATTTTTCGAATATTCAAATTTTTCATATTCAAATTTTTCATTTTCGAATTTTTCATTTTTCAAAATTTCGAATTTTCCAATTTTTTATTTTTCGAATTTTTCATTTTCGAAAATTAAAAATTCGAAAAATGTGAAAATTCGAAAATGAAAAATTCGAAAATTAAATAATTCGAATATTCGAATTAGAGAATTCGAAAATTGAAAAAAATTGAAAATTCGAATTTTCGAATTATTTAATTTTCGAATTTTCGAAATTTCGAATTTTCGAATTTTCAAATTTTTTATTTTTCGAATTTTCGAAAAATAAAAAAATTACGAAAATTCAAATATTCTAAATTTCGAAATTGTAACATTAAAAAATCTAAAGTTCGAAAATCTAAAATTCGAAAATGGGAAATTTCTGAATTTTTCGAATTTAATTTCCGAAATTTTTTTTTTTCATTTTCGTTTCATTCGTTTTTTTTTTCGGAAATTTCGTTTTTTCCGTTTTATTCGTTTTTTTGCATTTTCGGAAATCCGAAAATTCCGAATTTTCGAATTTCCCGAATTTACGAAAAAAGCAAAAAAACGAATAAAACGGAAAAAAAATATTTGTTCGATCTTCCCGAATTTACGAATTTCCGAAAAAAAATTAAAAAAACTTATGAAACAAAAACGAAAATTTTTTTTTTCATTTCCCGAATTTCCGAATTTCCGAAAAAATTAAAAAAACGAAAATAACATAAACGAAAAAAACGAATTTTTTGGCAGTGCACATGTCTAGTGTAAGGCCCCTCTCTCTGAGACTCCTGTATGCTCCTTTCTCCATACCTGGTGGAAAGCAGGGGTTTCCTAATACTGGATACAGGGGGGAGAAGCTTGAGGTGTGTTTTCCTAACTGGCATATCTTGTGGCCTATTGCTAGCGTCGTCCCTATAATTGGATGGTTTTTTAATTGTATCGGCAGTATTTGATAGCACCAGAGTGCTCTTTGCAGTGGGATTTGACTAATTTCTTGTTCGAGATCTACCCATAATTTTGATCCTGTCCTCCTGCCCCATTCTATAATCCTACCCATATGGATTGCTTGATAGTATTTGGTTACGTCTGGTATTGCTAGGCCCCCATTACTCTTAGGTAAGAACATCCTACTCCTACTAATCCTGGGTTTTTTCTTAGCCAAAATGAACTTAAAAAGAAGCCTATTTACTTGAAGTAAAAAGGCAGGGGGGATCTTGATTGGTATTGTTTGAAGGAGATATAGTATTCTAGGGAGTATACTCATCTTAATAGCATTACATCTCCCAAACCAAGAATGAAATCCCCTCTGCCATCTCTTCAAAGTGTCCTTGATTATATTCATCAATGGAGGGAAATTTACTTCAAAGATATTACCTAGTTTTGGTGGGATATAGATCCCCAGATATTTCAGGGCTGTCTTAACCCACTTAAATTTAAAATTAGGTTTTAAGGTTTGTTGTAGGCCCCCCGGTAATTCCACACTCATTGCTTCTGATTTCTCATAATTAATTTTTAAATTTGCTAATTTCCCATATTCCTCTATTTCTCTCATCAAGTTCTGTAGTGATTCCCGGGGGTGAGATATGGTGAACAGCATGTCGTCTGCAAATGCAGAAATTTTATATTCTCTGTCTCCTATATCTAATCCCCGGACTCTCGGGTTTTGCCTAATCCTATTCAGCAGAGGTTCCAGTGTCAAAACGTATAATAGCGGGGATAGTGGACACCCCTGTCTTGTTCCATTTAATATTTTAATAGGCTCTGAGAGGATCCCATTTACCTTGATTGATGCTTGAGGTGTAGTATACACCCCCATAATCCATCTATACATATGTTCTCCTAATCCAATATGTCTCAATACTCCTGCCATAAACTTCCAGTTAACTCGGTCGAAGGCCTTTTCGGCGTCTGTACTCAGAAAGATCGAAGGTGTTTTGGTTTCCCTTGCCCAGTGTACCAGGTTCAATACTTTAATAGTATTATCCCTGGCTTCCCGGGTCGGGATAAAACCCACCTGATCTAGGTGTATTAGCTGTGTCAGGAAAGGTTGTAATCGGGCTGCTATTAATTTAGTAAAAAGTTTTAGATCTGTATTCAACAATGAGATCGGGCGATAACTACCGCACTCCGCCGGGTCCTTCCCTTCTTTGGGAATCACCGCAATATGTGCCATGAGGGCCTCCGGGCGGAGCGCGGTAGATCGGCCGATCTCATTGAACCAATCATGTATGGTCCGAGGATGGGGAAAAAATGCTGGTAATACTGAATAGAAAACCCATCTGGGCCAGGAGCTTTCCCTTTTTTAACCATTTTCATAGTTCCTTGGAGTTCCTCCATTGAGATAGGTCTATCGAGAGTCTCCCTTTCGGTTGAGGATATTCTTTTAAGTTGTGTTGAGGACAAATAATCCTCAATCCTTCCTCTAGGGATATCTATTTGTTCTAAGTTGTATAGGGAGGAATAGTATTCTCTAAATCTCTGCGCTTTATCTTTAGAGAGTGACATTATCTGGCCGTTCTTGCCCTTAATATGTGGTATGTACACAGTATTCCTAGTATCTTTCAATTTCCCTGCTAAAACTTTGCCACACTTGTCGCCTAATTCATATGTTATCCTTCTACCTACTTGGATAATCGCTTTAGCTTTATACCTCAGTAGGTCAGCTAACTCCCTCCTTTTGTGTCCTAATTCTTCTCCTACTTTGATTGACTGTGTACCTTTATGTTGAATTTCCAGGGTTTGGATATCTATCGTTAGTTTCCTAACCTGATTCTCCCGCATTTTTTTTATTCTTGCCCCATGCTTTATCAATAAACCCCTCATCACCGCCTTGTGGGCCTCCCACACCACACTTGGGTCGCTCCCCGGGGTATCGTTGGTCCGAAAGTATTCTCCTAGTTCCTTTTCTACTGCTTCTTTGACTTCTGGGGTCTGTAGTAGGCTTTCATTCAGATGCCAACGATATCCCGTGGAGAGAGCCTTACCTGATATTATTATGTCAATTGTCACTGGGGCATGGTCTGACCAGGTTATATTTCCAATTTTTACTTCCTCCACTCCCGTCAATAGATAGTGGGGGATCAGAAAATAATCCAGCCGAGAATATCTTTTATGTGGATTAGAGTAAAAGGTATAATCTCTCTCCTCCCCGTGGAGTATCCTCCAAGCGTCGACCAGATGCATTTCTTTTAACTTTCGCAGGACTCACCTCCTAGATTTACCTGATAGAGAAGAAGATCCTAGAGATGTATCTAGTTTGGGGTCTAATGTCATATTAATGTCTCCTCCTAGTATCAACTTCCCTTCTATAAATTTATCTAATTTAGACAGTACTTTAATCAGGAAGGTATCTTGATTCGTATTAGGTGTATATATAGTGGCTAGTGTTACTTTCTCGTCTCCTAAAATGCCTTTTAGAAATATATACCTTCCATTTTCTGGTTGGATATTAATATAGCCACTCCTTTAGATTTAGATGTTGGACTAAAGGAGTGGTAGGCACATGGGAAAAATCTATTTTGTAAATAGGGTAACCGACTAGCTCTAAAATGGGTTTCTTGGACAAAGGCCACGTCTGAGCGCATTTTTTTTAGTTCACTAAGGAGCATTCTCCTTTTTTCTGGGGTATTTAGTCCCTTAACGTTAAAAGTGGTAATCCTTATACCCCCCATCCTTGCAGCTCAGAGTCCTCTCCCCTCTCCTCCTCCCCTCCCCTTGGACCAGGGAGACGAGGCTAAATAAATGGGGGAGGAAGGAGAGAAAACCGCGCCAAGGAGAGGAGACAGAAGGAGGAGAAAAAAAAAAAAAAAGGGAAACCCCCCCCCTACCCAATCCCCTTACTTATTGACCGTGGGGATCGAGAGGTATGGTACAAAGACCCCCCCCTCTACCCCAGAGCCAATTTAGCTCCTACTTGCTTACTCTAATACTCTACCCCCTAAGTATCCCCCTGAGTAATTCCCTATCGGGGGGTACTGGTTTTGCGCACTCCTATATCGCGGTGCCCCCGCACCTTCAAGCCCTCCTTCCACCTCCACTTTATTTAAATCGTACTATATAATATATTGCCCATCTCAATTAATCCCTGGATCTCAAGTATTCCTGTTTTACTTCCTCCCCCCTCTTCCCCCTCCCCCCTCCCGCCCACCTCATATTATTGCCCCATTAGGGGGCTACTCATTCTCCCTAGGTACCTAATCGTTAATAACGCCAGGGTAGTGCCCTCCCTCCCCCAAATGACTTCACCATATATAATTATCCCCCCCCCCATTTCCAATACTAGGGTTAAATCCCTCTATAGAATATGTGTACTAATTATTCCTATAGTATTCTCACAGTACATGATACATAATAATCTGTAATATAGTATTCTTACAGTAGTTCGAGAAGGGAAAAAGCAAACAACAAAACTAGTTTTATAGTACATTCTAAAACATCATGCGTAGCGTGTCTCAATAGGTGCCCTATCTAAATAGTTTCCCTCAGGTCTAATTCACGTACCTGTTCATAATACATTAATATTACTTTAACAATACCTTAATAATACATTAATAATGGGGGCGTAACATAGCTCTCCGTTGCAGAGTAGCACTTGATAGATCTGGTAATATCTTCAACTGGGCTCCATTAAATTCTATGGTCCCCATGTCCCAGGATTTCCTTAATATTGCCTCTTTTTGTCTAAAATAATGCAGTCTGCAAATCACATCTCGAGGCCGAGAGCTATCTTTGGGCTTGGGGCCAAGGGCCCTATGCACTCTGTCCATCTCAAGATTTAAGGGTGAAGCATCCTTTAATAATATCAGAAAAATGTTTTTTACCGTCTCTTGGAGGTCTTCTGGGACTGCTGCTTCAGGGATACCTCTTATACGTAGATTATTCCGTCTGTTCCTGTCTTGGATTTCTTCTAGTTGTAACTGTAGGGAGTTGATCACATCTAATTGTTTATTTCTTTCCTGTTCCAGTGTCATCACACGCAGTGTGAGGTCTTTGGAGGTACTTTCATTCATTGTCGTGCGTTTTTCCAAGCCCTGAACCTCCCCTTTAATCTCTTCCATATCTCTGGAGTGGGCTTCCTCTATTTTCATAATTAGTGTAGTGATGTCCTCTCTTGTTGGTAATGCCTGGATCAGGGATTTTAGGGTCTCAAGCTCACTCTTCCCCCCTTCACTTAGTCTGGAGGGGGGGTCGCTCCCCCCTGTATTGATCACCCGGGGGCTTTGAGGAGCTATCTGTAGTGTCTCTACGTCTGCCCGCACCTCTAGCCTTGGGATAGTAGTCTGCATTTGTATTTGCAGACTCTCCAGGCTCTGACCCTGCTCACCCCCTTTCTCCATTTTTGAAAAATAACTCTGGATCTCCAGATGACCCGCTAGGCTGGGTGGCTGTGTTAACAGTGCAGTCCTCCGGGATGTACGTGTGTCTCTAGCTCTAGCTGCACACATGCCTCCCCTCCACTTTCCACATGCGGTTCTCAATTCTCAGGCTTTGTGCTACACGCTCCTCTCTGCGTCTCCCCAAGGCACTTGGGGGCACTTAGTGCTTGAGAGCCTAGCCCCTCGGTTGTCTAGTTGGGCTAGGGCTATGCTGGAGCAGATCCGCCACGCAGTTCACTATAGCCCCCTGCACGCTGCACGCCGTCGCCACCTATACAGCTATGGAGCTATGGCTCTTCACAGACTCAGCCTCCCCACCTGTACCTTCGTTCCTACTCCTGTCTCCCGTCTCCGGTCTCATCAACTTTTCCTTCCCCACGTCCAGTTCCCTTCACTTTTAGTTTTGCTGGGATCAGAGAAGTCTTATCTGCACCGCTAAAATGCGGGCCGTATAGCCAGCGGAGGGCGGAAGGCGGGGACACAGGCTGCAACAGACAACAGGCAGCGAGAACAGCGGGAGGGTGAAGGGCGGGCTTCCAACACTCACGGTGTCCAACGGCTCCAGGAACAGTCCGGGGAGTTTCACCGGGGGTTTTCGCCAAGTTACACCGACAACAGGTTACCTTTCTCGGGCTATAGATTTGTATCACGCACGGAGGGCATGGAGGTGGCGGGAGCTCACACCTTCACAACCTCACTCAGCCATGCGCAAACCACGCCCCCCCCTCTAATGACATTCTACCTGGAAATCCTATTACTAATTGTTTTTCAATGGTGTTTTATTGCTAATTCTCACTCACCTAGTTTATGTTCCACTTAATTATAGACAGGTGGAACACTGAGTCTATTCACCAGCGCCCCCTATCGTTTTTTGTTTTCATTATTTGTAGTTATTCATTACACCACCGAGGAGCAGCTTACTATTATAATATTTTACCACGCCAGGGTATCATATATACACAATTGTTTACGAATAAGGTTTAGTTAGCTTTATTTAACATTGGCGCGGAATTATATTTCTTTCCACATATAATGCTGATTCAATGTTTTATCTGAATGCCTTTGAATTTGAAGAAGAAAACATTTTCCCTGGTATAGCATGGAAACATTTATAATGTTATTTCTGTCCTCTGAATAAGTTGTGGGTTTAGGGTTCTAAGGATGCAATCTTGATGGACTTGACTTTATTCAACGTACATAACTATGTAAGGATAAAAGAAGAAATTACTGCACATTGATAGAAATCCAAATGCTGTTTATTGATTACCAAAATGACATCAAAGGACACCAACACACAAGTCTTGCAGACGCGTTTCACACAGTACAATTGTGCTTAATCATGATTAAGCACAATTGTACTGTGCGAAACGCGTCTACAAGACTTATGTGTCGGTGTCCTTTGATGTAATTTTGGTGATCAATAAACGGCATTTGTTTTTTTATCGCTGTGCAGCCATTTCTTCTTCTATCCATATACTCATGGAGGCGGGCCGGGGCTAGCACTTAACCAGAGATCCTATCAGGCTTAGCTAATTCACCTGGAGCAGATCTTTATTCCTACATAATTATGTAGAGAAGGATTACAATCTAGACTTGAGTCTCCATTGGGGATATTTCTCCTCACCTCCAGGACTGATAACCACACAGGAAGTGAAAGCAATGTCACCTAACAATGACACCGGAAATTGACGGACCTCCAAATCCCTTCCCACCATGCTATACAAAAGGGCTAATGTTCCTGTATCTTTGCTCTCACATCCTGTCCTAATTTCCATGCAGGAAGATATAGGGAATCTTAATGGGGTCACAGACAACAGTTAAAACTTGCCAGAGGTTAGAACTCTTCCTAGACTAAATAAAAAGTTTTACTGGGGTTGGGCTTTAATTATATTTCAGACAGGAGGCTCATATCTTTGCATTAATCTTCCTTTTTAATGCTCATAGCAGAACATTTTTTACAATAAAACAAACTAAAAAACTTTTCCACATGGAATGATGGAAGAAAACTACATTTCCCATCATTCCCAGCGTCTGTGTAACTCCCACCCCCTTGGGTGGTCTGAACCTATAAGTAGGACTGTCCTCATGTGTATCCTCCTCTTTCTTTCTGCTCATGGCAGAGATAAGTATATTTTATTGTCCTTATTTGTGAATGTTTTGTTTTGGAAAGAATTGTGGTTTATAACTTAACTTCTTACAGTGCTCTTTTCTGTTTATATTTCTTTTATTATTACTATTTGATTATTATTTTATTATTATTATTTTATTATTTTCTTGTCTAGTCTCTAATTGCTTTCCCGTTCTTGTTTTGCCACTGCTTTGCGGTGGGGATGTCACCTTACAGCATTTCTCTGCTGTGTTTTCCTTCCGTCACACAAGGCGCTGCTGTCGCCATTGTTCTTTCTTTTTCCCCTCACTGTCACTAGCCGTAATATCGCGGGCGTTTGGCATTGAAGGAGTGACGTATCGTTCGCGCGCTCTCCCTCAGCGCGCCAACCAATCACGGCTCTCGCTTCAACATCTCGCAAGGTTTTGGCTACATCTCAGCCTGTACTCTCGTTTCCCTCACCGCAACGCTAGTCTGCTGCTGAGCGGTGAGGGGAACGGTTTGCTTTAGGGAAAAAGAACCTTTTCTTTTACTGACCTAATTAGATCACTGCAATATATACACAAAGCGGAGCACTAGGTATTAGTGGTCTGCTAGAGTTATTCCTTCTAGTTAATACGTCATATCTCTATTTGTTACCATGGCTGAAAAAACTGATATACCAGCATATGCCTCTACAGGTTTAACCTCTGGAAACCCGCAACTTTTATCTGTTGCACAAATACAGGAACTTATCAGCAGTTCCATACAGGCAGCTCTGGCTTCCCATACCAATCCTCCTATTTCTCATACTGAGGTGGTAAAAAAGGGCAAGGTCCCTTACAAGCGCAAACATTTGAATGCTTGTCCCGACTCCCCGGCAGGGGAAGTAGAATTTATGCTTGACGCAGGACCCTCCACGGCCTGCCGCCCTAACCATGCTGAAAACGAACGACCCTTGATAATCAAGGAGCTCTCAAAGAAAAAATTTAAATCTGTCCACCGGACAAAACCGGACTCCTTTAATGAGGACTCAGAGGACAACGCTTCAGAAGGCTCACTGATCGATGCATCAGAGGTCTCGGACTCCGATATGGAGGAAGCTGGGCATATGAATATTGATAATGGGGTCACTCCAGACCTACCAACAGAAATGCTTTTAGACTCCCTAGGCGAGCCATTTTTCAATCCAGAGAGTATTTCACACCCCAGGTCCAGGGACTGGACTCCCCTTCCCCATGTATCCCAATATGTGGAACACTGGCTACGGAAAAGTTTAGACAGAACAAATAGGAATAAACTAAGGGCTGAGTGCCCCAGGCCTGTTATTCCAAACAAGGTGGCTACCACACCTGAGATCGATCCAGTACTGCTCAAAAATTTAACCAAATCTGGCAAACATGCCAAGAAGGGCATCGAACGATCTTTTAAATTAATTCAAGACCGTATTCTGGATCTTTCAGGCCCCTTAACTAAAATTCTGAATCTCTCAGAGCAGGCAGCTTCCACTGAGGGTCCAGTGGATTTGGTGCAACTCCGAGGGTGGGCTCAACGTGCCATTTGTCTGTTGGGTTCTGCCAACACGGCATGCGCCGTGGAACGCCGCAGGTCGATCCTAATGAAATTAGACCCACAACTCTCTCATTTGGCGGAGTCCGAACCGGGTCCCTCAGCAGAGGGCTTACTTTTCGGTGATGACCTCATGAAAAATATTAACCGCTTCGTGGGCCTGTTTAACAGTTTAGACAAAGCTCAAACCTCTTTGAAGAGATCAGGTTCGGGGTCCGAGGTTTTTGGCAGGACCGGCAGAGGGAGAGGCCGATCTGCCGGTCGAAGCAATTATTACAGGGCCTACCCTAGAGCTACGATCCCAATACACCATTCTTCTCAGAAATTTCTAAGGTTCCTATGGAGAGATCATATGTGGCAGTTTACCTGCCTGCCCTTCGGCCTTTCTTCGGCCCCATGGTGTTTCACCAAAATAATGAAGCCAGTGGTAGCCGCTCTACGATGCAGAGGGGTACGTCTCATCATATATCTAGACGACCTCTTAATCATGGCCTATTCAAAACCACTAGCCGAGTTACACAGAGATTGGTCGGTGTCACTTTTGGAGAACTTGGGTTTCCTCATCAATCACAAGAAGTCGGTACTGACTCCAACTCAGGAGATGGAATTTTTGGGTTTCACGGTAGACACCAGACAAGCGATCCTACGCTTACCCCAATCCAAACTGTCGCTGATTCGGAAAGAAATCAGGACAGTTTTACGCAAAGGTCAGGTATCACTGAGAACCCTGGCACGCATAGTCGGCCTATTGTCAGCTTCCATCCAGGCAATTTTTCCAGCCCCTCTACATTACCGAGCCTTACAACGCCTCATAGCCCTGCACTTGAGGCAGGGTCTCCGTTATTCGGACAAAGTCCTCCTCTGTCCAGAATCAGAAGGGGAACTGAGATGGTGGCTCCACCATGCCATAGAATGGAATGGCAAGACTATTTTTAACTCTCGCCCAGATATCATCATAGAATCCGATGCGAGCCGCCAAGGCTGGGGGGCTCGTTGTGGACAAGCCTCCACAGGAGGGAAGTGGTCCGTAGAAGAATTATCCCTTCACATCAATGCGTTAGAACTCTTGGCAGCATTCTTCGCCGTCAAGAGTTTCCTCTCCCAGAGGTCCAAATGTTGCGTTCTCTTACGCATGGACAATGTGGCGGCAGTACAATACATCAACCGCCTAGGGGGCACCAAATCCAAAATACTAGCGCACATCGCGTCCGATTTCTGGGATTTCTGTCTTCTCCGGGACATCCTACCGGTGGCGGAATACATTCCCGGGGTGTCCAATTATGCGGCAGATTGGAACTCCCGTTTCCTGTCCGATGCCAGCGATTGGACTTTGGACAGATCGGTTTTCCTGTCAATACAAGAGCTTTGGGGTCCGTTTCACACGGATCTTTTTGCTTCAAGACTCAACCGACAACTTCCTCACTTTTACAGTTGGAGACCAGATCCCGAAGCAGCAGCAGTAGACGCATTTCTTCAATTGTGGCCGGAGGGGATACATTATGCCTTCCCCCCCTTCACAATGATCACCAGACTTCTCCTGCACATCATGAATCAAAATGCGACGGTGGCGTTGATCACCCCCTGGTGGCCGACGCAACCGTGGTTTCCACTAATTCTGGGCATGTCAATCGACTACCCCAAACTACTTCCCCACTCGAGTCATCTATTGACGAATCCGACCAAGGGTCTACACCCGTTGTTACTGGAAGACAGACTGCCGCTTCTTGCTTGGTTGGTTTCGGGATGCCAGAGCCAGATTCAGACTTTTCACAGTCGGCTAGAGACCTCCTCGCCTTGGCCTGGGCCCCAGGGACTAGATCGGCATATCGATCTGCCTGGGGGTTGTGGGTCCGTTGGTGTGATCAACGACAAGTTGATCCCATTCATGCCCCTGTCTCCTCAGTGGTAAATTTTCTTGCAGAATCTTACGAACAAGGAAAATCATACAGTTCCCTCAACGTGTATAGATCGGCCATTTCGGCATACCATTGTCCGGTGGATGCTGTACCTATAGGCAAACACCCTCTGGTGTGTCGTTTATTACGCGGTGTTAAATACAAACGTCCACCCCGCCCACGGTACCAATCGACGTGGGATGTATCCAGGGTTCTACAATTGTTTTCCTCTTGGGAAGACAATGACCAATTGACCCTGAAGAATTTATCTCTCAAACTCACTACTCTTTTATGTTTGATTTCTGTTAAAAGAATATCTGACATAAGAGCTTTGGACATCTCTAGGCGACAATTTTCGCCTGAGGGGGTCAAATTTTCTATTGTGCGCAGGACAAAAACCAATCTACACTCGGTTTTTTACCCTTTCTTTCAAGCGCACCCGCGCCTCTGTGTGGTCCGTTGTCTGCAGACATACGAATCCTTTACTTCGTCCCTACGCTCTCCAGATCTTCCTCAGCTGTTGATCTCATACGTGCATCCACACCGTCCGGTGTCTTCAGCCACCTTGGCCAGATGGGTAAGATCAGTGATGGAAATGTCGGGTATAGATGTATCCCTCTTTGGCGCACACTCGACCAGAGGTGCGATGGCCACCAAGGTAATTATGTCAGGGGGTTCATTATCAGATTTGTTATCAGCGGCCGATTGGTCTTCAGAAACGGTCTTTCGTCATTTTTACTTCAGACCGGAGTATCATGTGTCCTTATCTGTCCTTCCTTCTTAAGGCTGTGTTGATCAAGTTAGGCTTGTATTCAGGAGGTGTTTACTTGTATTACATGATGTATTTCTGTATGTATAGCTTTAAACTTGCAAAGATATGAGCCTCCTGTCTGAAATATAATTCGAGATTTTCCTAGCGGGTGACGGAAAATATTAATTATATGAAGACAGGAGGCGAGTATCTTCCCTCCCTACCCACCCTATTACGGATATTTTATTCTCTCTTTTCAGGGTTCTGAACTTCCCTCCAGGTGCCTGTGGGTGTTTGACGAAGTGATTCCTGGGTCCCCGTTGGGACGAAATCTTGGTTAGGATCTCCCGGTTGGAGTCTTTTCTTAACAACATGGTTATCACCAGTTACTTCCTGGACTGTCGTCGACGTCGGTTGGCCGGCTGGCCGAGGAGTTATGACGCTGTTTTTTCCTTGAAGTTATCCTACATTGGACATTCGCTTCCAGAAAGAGGAGGATACACATGAGGACAGTCCTACTTATAGGTTCAGACCACCCAAGGGGGTGGGAGTTACACAGACGCTGGGAATGATGGGAAATGTAGTTTTCTTCCATCATTCCATGTGGAAAAGTTTTTTAGTTTGTTTTATTGTAAAAATGTTCTGCTATGAGCATTAAAAAGGAAGATTAATGCAAAGATACTCGCCTCCTGTCTTCATATAATTAATATTTTCCGTCACCCGCTAGGAAAATCTCGAATTATTTTGCATGTTAGAAGGATATTCTATGATACATCAAAGTGGGATAGATTTTCTAATGGTAAATACTCTGTGCACTGCAAATGCACCCACAAATGCAGTTGCTCTAGTTCTGAGGGGAACATGCAAGGAAAATAAAAACCTGCATTTTAGCTTGCACATGATTGGATGATTAGAAATCAGCAGAGCTTCCCCTCATTTCAGAGCTTCTCCTCAGATCTAGAGCAACTGCACTTTCAGTAAACTTGAAGTGCACTTCTAGTGCACGGTATATTTGTCTTTAGTAAATCAACCCCACTGTGTGTGTGGGTCTATCTTTCACTGTTCAAGGGGAAAAAAACACATTGCCTACCACCTTATGTCAACTTAGAAACATCACATTTCAGGAAGGTGGTTTTTGTAGTTAAACTTGAAATAAAGGTAAACTTTTTTCTTTTGAATAGAGTATAGGAGGGTTACAACCCCTGTCAACTTTTTTTTTTGCCTAAAGTGGTTGTAAACCCTTACATATCTGCAGTAAAGTAACTAGTCTCAGAAGATACACAGAGATGAATCTAATAATTCTACATACATTGTACCTGTTCATCTGCTGCCATTTGTCATGTACAGCCTTGTGAAACAGTGATAAAAAGGATTTTTTTTACAGAAGTACAAAACAGGGAGATACTGCACTGCACAGAGGGTAGAGCTATGAGACCTGATTGGAGGGAAGGGACACACCCCAATCCACACAGAAATGATGCAGAGCTGAGGATATCAATTACAGGCTGTGTGCTGGAGCTCCCCCCCCCCCACATCATCTTTTTTTTATCTTTTCTTTTCTTTGTGGAGTTGGCGAAACTTGTCAGAATCGACTCATGCAAATGGCACCAGAACTAATCAGTAGAGAGAATTTACAATCTGGGATTTGATTTGAGACAAGTAAACACAATAGAAGGACATGCTTTGTTCTGATGGGAGCCCAAAATTTAGCATTTTTCTTTCACGTTGATTCTCTGTAATAACGGTAAACAAGACATACAGGGTGGGTGAATGCAATATTTCTTAAATTCCTTAGTTGAGCTAGTTTGTTACAGTTCTGATAATAATTATAGTGATAATAATAATAATTACAAGAAGCAAAAAGTTTTATTTAACTACAAAAGAAAAATTGCTAATAAGTCCATAAATAGATCTAAATCATGTCACAGAGTAATAATAATAAGAGGGAAAAGATGATGTCTTACACAGAGGGCCAGATTCTCAGAGGCGTTACGACGGAGTATCTCAGATACCCCGTCGTATCGCCTTTTTTGTGTCCTCGTATCTATACGAGTGATGCTTAGCATCACTTTTGCATAGATACGCTTCTACATCCGACAAGTGTAAAAGCATTACACTTTCGGATCGTAGGTGTAATGACAACTCCGGCCACTAGGTGGCCTTCACGTTGTTTTTTCATTTCCATATGCAAATGAGGCTAGTACGGCGATTCCCGAACGCTTTTACGCCGCCCCGGCGTCGCGTACGTCGTTTTCGTCCGTGTAAGGTTACCCCAGCTTCGATGTGGAGTAACCTTACGAAGTACCGTCGGATGCCGTCGGGTGCCGTCGGATGCCATGTTAAGTATGGCCTCTGGACCGCGTCATGTTGTGCGTCGTTTACGTCGTTTGCGTACGTCGATTCTCAATGGGGCTGGCGTACGCTGCGATTACGTCGTTTACATTGAGAAAATGTGACGTCCTTTGGAGCATGCGCACTGGGCTTTTTCCCCGGCCGGCGCATGCGCAGTTCGTTCGACGCGGGGGCGCGCTTAATTTAAATACAAGCCGCCCCATTTGAATTGCGCGGGTTTACGCTTGGCGATTTACGAGACGCCGGCGAAAACTACGGAGCAAGTGCTTTGAGAATAAAGCACTTGCTCTAGTACGCAGCGGCGGCGTAGTGTAAATGGCTTACGCTACGCCGCCGAAAATATATGAGAATCTGGCCCAGAAAGTCTATCTCTTTTCTTAAGTTCAATATCTTGGCTGGGCTTAGGGAGAGAGAGAAAACTGAAAAACGGGCATACGGTGCATAGGTGTGAAAGGGGCCTAAAAAACATTTAAGGCATAATCATGTTTATTTTAATGAATTTAACATATACCAAATACTATGGGCCAGATTCAGGTAGATGAGAGTATCTTTCCTCTGGAGTAACGCTTCTCATTTACGTTACTCTGAAGACCCTTTCAGCGCAATTCCTGTAATTCACATAGCAGTTGCGCGTAAACTTGCGCCAGAGTAACGATAATGCGCTGGCGTAACCCGACGCAAGTGGAAGTGGGTGTGATCATATGTAAATGATGGGCGGAGCCCGGCGCAGAGGCTTACGTTCAGCGCATCATCCACGGAGCATGCGCAGTGAGTGCGGCTCCACTCGCCCCCTTGTGCGCATGCTCACAACTTCCGTCGGCACCACTTCCTGGGAAACGTCAGCGCAATGCGTTCCGCTGGGCGCTTAAAAGCGCTGGCGGAAACGCCATTCCGGCGCAAAAGTAGTTCCGTTTCCCCCCACCCCAGGGAAGATACTTTTGCTCTGTAATGGCTGCTCCCGCTACCCCCAGAGAGAGGAGGAACCTCAACTTTAATACCCAGGAGGTCTCTGTCATTATCTCGGCTATGGAGACGGAGAATGAATTTCTCCATGGGAAAAAAAAGCCGGAAGACTAGCCGGGAGAGGAAGCAGGGCATCCTGGAGTCGATTGCTGCCAGGGTCAATGTCCTGGGCTACTCCACCCGGACTGCTGGGGACATACAAAAGAAAATAAATGACCTGCGGCGCAAGGTGAGGGACAAGGTGGCCTCCATCAGGAGGTATGAGAGGGGCACAGGTGGTGGTCCCCCATGTCCTGTCACCCTGACCGCAGAGGAGGAGGTGGTTGCTCGGTGCCTGGAGAGGGAGCAGGTGGAGGGGGTCGCAGGCTATGACTCCGTGGAGGAAGGCACAAGGACAGGTAAGTGTTTTTTAATCCCCTATTTGATGTTTTGCATTTGGGGGGGGGGGGGTACATGTGCCAAGTGTGTGGGACCACCAACATGTGTCTGCTTTGTGTCATCCACAGATGACGGAGCTGGGCCATCATCTGTCAGCCTGCATTCCACCCCATCCCCCCCACGCCATCATGTGCCCGAGCCACTGGGTGGTGAAGAGGTTGTGGAGGAGGAGAGTGGCCACACCACACCTGCCGAGGTGGTTGTGGAAGATCCTGCTGTGGCAGAGCAGGACTTTTCTTTGGTTTTGTCTGTCTCCTCCCCTTCTCCTGGCCCGTCTGTCGTCCCCTCCCCCATCCTTGGAAGCCCCTCAAGGGCGACTCCTTCCACCCGAGGACATCCATCTTCTGGCCCCAGGAAGGCGACCCAGAAGACCAGGGGGGTGTCTGATGGTGTCCAGGACCAGTTGGCGAGGGATCACGCCAGACAGACAGAACAAATGGGGGCCATAGCGGTGCACTTGCAGAAAGTGTCTGACAGTCTGGGCTCCGTTGCCAACCTCAGCAACGCAGTGCAGGATGTCAGCTCTAATTGCGCTGCAGTGGTCACCACTTTGGGGGAGGTGCAGGGGGATATCCAGCACCTCACTGCAGCCGTCCAGGCCAACAGTGCTGCCATCCGGGAGCAGGGGAGGCTGAGTCGGCGGGCCCAGCATTACCAGGTGACCCGTCAGCTCCGGATGCAGGCCCAGACGAACAATTACCTTGGACGGATAGCCAGGGCCTTGGAGGGCACGCAGGCCACACCTGCCAGGAGTGACCCACCTGGGGATCAGCCACCTCCAGATGCCCCCCCACCCCCACCCACTCCATCCAGGCAGCTGCGGAGCCAGAGAGGGGCCCCCAGAAGAAGCCCCCGGCATCCCCGATGAGGCCTTTTTTTTTTCTTGTTTTATATTATTGTTTTTCACATACTCAGGTCATGAGTTTATTTTTTATTTTTCTCAGGGTATGAGATTATTTTTCTTTTAATTATCAGGATATGATATTATTAATTTATTTTTGTACTGCACACGGTCAGGAGTGCAGGGGACAGTGTGAATGGTGTGTGAATGTGAGAGGGTGGCACTCCTGAAAGTAAGGGGTGTGACCCTCGGCCGTGGTGGTGAAGTGAACCCCACGGCTGAATGAATGATGTGTGAAAGGTGTGTGAATGGACAGTGACATCATTGGGGCCTTGACGCTGGCGTTACTGCTCCCAACTCCTACATGCTGGACTTGGGCTAATCCAATGCGATGTGCATGTGGTGTGTGTGATCTAGGGACATCAGTGGTGTACACGCGTGCATTGTCTGTGTTATTAATGTTTTGGTTTAGTGTCCAAAGATGCCTACGGCGAGGACCCTCCTGACTGCTCTTCCATCAGCAGACTGGGTGTCCTCTGGCAGGGGGGGGCTGTGTGGGTCGGGGGTCAGGTCATCACGTATGTCAATATGCAGGCCTTTTTTCATAGCAAAGTTATGTAGTATGCAACATGCACCGATGATCTGACACACAAAGGTAGGGGAATACAATAGGGCCCCCCCAGACTTATCCAGGCATCGGAAACGGGACTTCAGGAGCCCAAATGTTTGCTCCACCACTGCACGGGTTTTGATGTGTGCTTCATTGTATTTTCTCTCTCCTCTGGTTTGGGGGTTCCGGAAAGGAGTCATTAGATGGGGTCCCAGTGCATATGCAGAGTCACCTGTAAGGTAAAAGACAGGAGAATGTTAGTCATGCATGTGCGATTTCTGTTGTGCATGACGGGAGGGGATAGTCATGCCTGACTCCCATGTCACTCACCAACCAGCCAACTGTCCCCATACATGTTCTGGTTAAATTCTGCTGGGATGGGGCTCTGACGGTATATGAAACTGTCATGGCTGGACCCGGGGTGTTTGGCACGGACGTGCCATATGAGGCGTTGGGCATCAGCTATCACCTGTACGTTGATGGAGTGCCAATGCTTCCGATTGCGGTATATGTGCTCTGTGGCACTGGGGGGCTGTAGGGCCACATGTGTGCAATCAATGGCCCCCACAGTGCGTGGGAATCTGGCAATGTTGTAGAAATCTGTCATTGCCTTCTGCCGCAGCTCCTCAGTGGTGGGTCTGATGAACTGGTTGGACATGCGTCTGAGGATTGCAGGGACAACCTGGTGCACACATCTGCTTATGGAGGACTGTGACATCCCAGCCACCACTCCACTTGTACGCTGGAATGATCCAGTTGCAAGGAAATGGAGTGTTGCCAGTACCTTCACC
This sequence comes from Rana kukunoris, assembly GCA_029574335.1. Classification (NCBI taxonomy): domain Eukaryota; kingdom Metazoa; phylum Chordata; class Amphibia; order Anura; family Ranidae; genus Rana; species Rana kukunoris. The sequence continues at coordinate 50,242 of JAJQKJ010000207.1, forward strand.
AGTGGCTGCACTGCTTGTGATCGGTGTGTCTTGCTGGTGATGTCATCCTGCAGGGTTGTGGTTAGTTCAAGTATTGCATCAGGGCTGAATCTGAATAGGCGATACACCTCCTCATCCCCCATGCCAAAGAGGTTCATACGAGTGCGGTATATCCTCTCACGTGCCCGCCTTCTTGGTTCCAGGGGACCCATCAGTAGTTCTAGGACCACGAGTGCCCCTGGCATGTTGGCACACAGAGGTGTTGTCCTTGCAAGTGGGGGTGCTCAGCTAGCTCCGATCGTCGGTAACGCTGCTGTAGCTGCTCTCCTGCTGACCTGTGACCGTCTGGAGTAAAGATAAAGCAGCCTTTTGTAGAAATAACTTTGCGCCGGACGGATCAGATACGCGCGGCGCATGTAGCCAGCGTATGGTGCTAATCCGTTCGTGAATTGAGAAAAATCCCTCATTTGCATATTTGCAGGGGAAATCAATGGGCGCGACTGATGCGCCCAGCGAAAATAAACGCTGACGATACTCTGGCGTCGGAACGTTCCGCCGGTCGCAAATGACCCGTTATTGGGCGCATCTAGTTTGGTGGGTACGGGCACATAGAAACGTCGGCGCATCAGCACAGTTACGCGGCGCATATCCAAATACTCCAGCGCAAGTGTTCCTGAATCTGGCCCTATGTTGTAAATGGTAAAACATTGGGACTGTTGTGACTACAGTACAAATGATAACATGAGAACTGGGTATAGGTGTTAAAGTGGAATTTTAATTGCTCCTCTAATCAAGGCTTTGTGTTAGTGTATGTTGCAATTTACATTATGGAAATCAAACGCCAGAAGCGGGTCCCTGTCACATTAAGTAGACGTGATGTGTCAGAGAAAATACATTTCTGACTGCCAATAAGCCAATGTGCCCACGAAACGAGGCCTAAGGATAACACAATCACAATTGATCTTGCTGTAATTCTGACGCAGGAGCTTTTCTGTGAAGCAAATGGAAACAGACAGCTTAAAAAATGAGTGTGGATTTATGCCAGAAATGTCTGGATTTGAAGGCGAGCGAGAAAAGAATGTGGTCCAATGAGCAAGAGATTTAACCTATTCAGTGCAAAAAAACAGCTATTCATTTTCAGTAGAAAATAATGCTTTGTTGTAATGAAAAAGTACAGCGGGCTTGCATTAAATATGGTTTCCACTTCAGGTGACTCCACAAACAATGGTCATACTTGGTTGCAAGATTTTTATAAGATGCACAATATTTTACAGTACAGTAAATTGGGGTTATTCACATATAATACATTGGGGGTCTAGCTGAACTACACAATGGGGTTGATTTACTAAAGGCAAATAGACTCTGAAGTTGCACTTGGCAAATGCAGTTGCTCCAGAGCTTCATACATGAGGTAAAGCTTAAACATAAAACTAACTTACATTCAAAGGTATTTTAAAATTGATAAACACTTAGCAAGCCACAGCTTTAAGTTGTTGAGTCAGGGTCAGAACTAGCCCATTGCTCTTGGGAGATGGGCCCAGCAAAGGCAGTACCTCTTGCTGTACATATACATAGGATTGCCACCTTTTCTATAGGCCAAACACTTTAGCAACACAGGGCCAATTTTTTTCCCCCATAGTATACACTATAGAATTATAAAAGACCTGGGGACACCTTTGGGTACCCCAAGGATACAGGAACTATGTGCACTGCAGCGAACAGTGGGTGTGGCCAAACTGTTCTTGCTGACATCATCATCCCGCCCCCCAGGGATGCTGAACCTGCCCCCCCAGGCAGCTACCCGCAGCTCCCGGATAGCAAAAGATTTGTGTGTGACTGTCTCGGTTACTTGGAGAGCCACAGCCCAATCTGAATAATGTGTCCGGTTTCAAGCAGATTGAAACCCGGACACATGATTCAAAACCCGGACTGTCTGGGTGAATCCTGGACAGGTGGCATCCCTACATATACATCATATGATATGCCATGCAAATTAATGGCATGAACTCATACTATGGTGACAATGTAAAGCCTAAATCTACAGTAGTTACTGCATAGTATTTTAAAATATATATTTTCACATTTGGCCTAAGTAAACAGCTAAGCAGTGAGCATAGGATGAAATAGTCACCAGTCAAATAGGCCACAAATGCAATTTATCACTTTAATAATTAACGTGAGAGTTTATCTTTAAAGAATAACAGAAAGGTTCCTCACATGGGAGATATCCAGGATCTTTGGCTAGCCTTGCGTTGGTGCATTTGGTGTCCTGTTGAGCAGGATAAACAATGTGGTATCCTGATAGACAAAGTGGAATGTAGTGTCTGTTTAGCAGGGTGCAAGTGTTCCTACAAATGTGGGCACTGGTGAGGCAATGTTGCCTGACTACCGTGCTTTTAAAGATGGGTAAATGCCCGCTCACCTGTCCTGCGACCAAAGGATCAAGCGTCCAGTTTCCCAAAAGGCCCATCTGGCCACCTTGTAACCAGATTGGTCCACTCCATCAGGAACATCTGGAGATATAGCCGGGATCCCTCTAAGGCCGCGTACACACGATCGAATTTGTCCGCTGAAAACGGTCCGATGGACCGTTTCTGCAGACATCTCCGATCGTGTGTATGGGCTAGCGGACAGATTTGTCCACCCGACAGATTTCAAAGCATGCTTTGAAATCTATCGGGTGGGAATCTGTCCGCCCGACATGTCTGCTGGTTAGTACACTTACCAGCAGACATGTCGTCCCGCACCGCCGCCGCACCGCCACCGAATGGATTCGGTGCATGCGCGGAAGTGTTTTACTTCCTGGTGCGGTGACGTGGCGGCGTCAACGTCACCGCCACGTCACCGACACGTCAGCGCGCCGTCTGCTGGTGGGGATTTTGGTTTGCTCGTGTCTACACACGAGCAAACCAAAATCCCAGCAGACAGATTTGTTCAAATCTGTCGGACGGACAGATTTGAACAAATCTGTTCGCTCGTGTGTACGAGGCCTCAGGCTGGATGTCCACCGCCGTCCAACTCCTGGAACCGTGGCAGGATCAGCACACTGACCTTTGGAGCTGTGGCAGGATCAACACACCAACCTCTTGAATTGTGGCTGAATGGATCCCCTCCATGGGTAACAGCAGCCCCTCAGATCATGTCTCTCTCAATCCCTCATCGACTGACCTTTACCTCAGTACACAAAATGTAGTCTTTTACTTTCCCGTCAGCAAAGCCTGCTGGGATTTGTATTTCTCTCTGTATACCAGTCTATGGGGCTGTTTTGTGTGGGAACTGCATGTCCCAGAATCCATTGCAGCTCTCCCTGCAGTTCCGTAGAGTCTCTTCCATTGGCTGTTATAACTGTGCCTTTATTGTTTTTCTTCTTGCAGCCAATAGAGGCACAAGAGAGGCTGCTGAATGCACAGCTCTGTGTGTGTCAGCTCACATTATATTACTTACTCAGTGAAAACAGGAAGAAGGAGGGGGTTGAAAAATCCAATGCAGACATGACAGCCAGCTCTCTCCCCTCTTTCGGGCTAGAAAGCTTGTGCAATTAGCGGACCTCCAGCTGTTGCAGAACGACAAGTACCAAGAGGCATAGCAAGACTCTGACAACCACAAGCAAGACACCAAGAGGCAGAGGCATGATGGGACTTGTAGTTTTGCAACAGCTGGAAGTCCGCTAATTGCATATCCCTGAATATAGACCAAAACAAGTCCTAATATATGTATTTTAAAAGAATTGTGATTTATAGTAGGGATGGGGACAACCTTCATACAACAATAAAACTTGCTATGAAGTTTCAGAGGTAATTTAAAGGGGAGTTCCACCCACAATTTTACTTTTTAAATATAAATACCCCTGTAATACACAAGCTTAATGTATTCTAGTAAAGTTAGTCTGTAAACTAAGGTCCGTTTTGTTAGATTGTTACAGCATTTAGATGGTTTATAATCTAGAAATAGACCTTGGCCATCTTAAGTGTGGGCATCATGAAGCCAGACTGTATGACTTCCTGGATTTCAGCTTTGCATATCTCGCACATGCTCAGTGCTACACAAGCAATGTAATAGATTCCAGTCAGGTTTGCAAGGACTACTGGGAAACATGATGCCTATCCCAGAAACCCTTGCAAATAGCCTTGTGACTTAATAGTCTAGGCTAATAAGGAGGAGGAAGTAATGAAGGACTACAAAATAAAGGTATTTACATGCAACAAAATAAATAAAAATTGTCCATTCTGAACACTATGAGATTAGGGCATGCAGTACAGACAAACAAAAAAATTGGTGGAACTCCACTTTAATGTCATTTAAAAATAATCCAGTTCCAGAAATGTTAATCCAACTCCAGGTTCCTCAGTAATAAGGGTATAGTAATGTGAGCACAAGCAACAATTCGTCTGTTCCTCCACTCTCCAGTGGTTTGCTTATTCCTGTTCTACTTCTTTCAAAGGTCCCACTGTCTGTACCATGGCTCTATAACTTCACTACGGAAACATGAACATCTTATTTAGTTTTGGCCTTTAACGGTGGGGGTTTTTAAATAGTTGATGGCTCACTATGGAAAATATAGGGGACTATAAGCCTGGCTATAGGGAATCTGTATGCAATGAGTTTTTTTGCTATACAATTTCTAGTTATGTCCCTGATACATAGGTAATATATTTTTGAATTTCATCATTGTCTGGTCTGGTGTTTATCAGCCTATAGCTACAACATTTTTCTGTGTAATTCCTTAGCTATGCATTTCAGAAATACCTGCCGTCTGGAAATGAAAGCTAAATGAAAACTACAAACCTAAAGTGCCTACCTTTGTAACTGAACACAGATGGTGGACTGTGTTTAAACATATCCAAAGCTATGCCAATGGTTATTAAATACAACTGGCACCATGAAAAAAACACTTGACATGCAGCACATGAAATGCGTAGGACAAGGACTGGCTGTTCCTGTCTGTTTGCTTTCATTACTTCCTGACCTTGAGAGCTGATGCTGACAGTATAAATGCTTTAAATCTGACAGGTGAACCTTTCCTGCATCTCCCTTTGTGAGCTATAAAACATCTGATGGTCACACAACACATCTGTGTGAGCTGAAGGTGATTCATTGATTGCATTCTATATTCTATTGGGGACAGCCAGGAACATGCAAGCACTCTTCAAACCATAGCAAGGTTCATAACTCATTATTTTAGGCATTCTCCTTAAGATGACCCCCATGTATGAGTTATTCTAGAGGTTGTTCAGAGCCTTCTTCCTAAGTTTAAATGGAATTAACTATATATATATATATATATATATATATATATATATATATATATATATATATATATATATATAAATGTAATTTGGTATTGTTTGTTTATAACATGCTCTACAGGATTAAGGATTCAAATCTATAGCTTGAATATACAGTGATTCTTTTTTTAATTTTTGCAAAAGAGGTGTATTATCATTAAGGCAGCTTACCAACTCTTAGGCCCTGTACACACGATCAGTCCAAACTGATGAAAACGGACTGAAGTCCAGTTTCGTCGGTTCACAGACTGATGGTCCGATGGTCTGATGTGCGTACACACCATCAGTTCAAAAACCAATTGTGTCAGAACGCGGTGATGTAAAACACAATGACGTGCAGAAAAAAATGAAGTTCAATGCTTCGAAGCATGCGACTTCCTGACCGCCGCATGTAGATATACGTCCATAGAATGGCACGTTAAGGCAGATGGGCGTATATATATACGTCCCTGCCTTTGCGCGGGTCGGGGGTCCGATCGGGACCCCCCCCGCTACATGCGGCAGTTGGAAACCCGCGGGGAGTGATCCGGGACGAGGGCGCGGCTATTCATTTCTAGCCGCCCGCTCGCGATCGCTCCCCGGAGCTGAAGAACGGGGAGAGCCGTATGTAAACACGGCTTCCCCGTGCTTCACTGTGGCAGCTGCATCGATCAAGTGATCCCTTTTATAGGGAGACTCGATCGATGACGTCAGACCTACAGCCACACCCCCCTACAGTTGTAAACACAAACTAGGTGAACCCTAAATCCTACAGCGCCCCCTGTGGTTAACTCCCAAACTGCAACTGTCATTTTCACAATAAACAATGCAATTTAAATGCATTTTTTGCTGTGAAAATGACAATGGTCCCAAAAAAAAGTGTCAAAATTGTCTGAAGTGTCCGCCATAATGTCACAGTCATGATCGGCGCCATTAGACGTAAAAAAAAAAAACAAAAAAAAAATGCAATAAAACTATCCCCTGTTTTGTAAACGCTATACATTTTGCGCAAACCAATCGATAAACGCTTATTGCGATTTTTTTTACCAAAAATAGGTAGAAGAATACGTATCGGCCTAAACTGAGGAAAAAATAAATGTATATATGTTTTTGGGGGATATTTATTATAGCAAAAAGTAAAAAATATTGTTTTCTTTCAAAATTGTCGCTCTATTTTTGTTTATAGCGCAACAAATAAAAACCACAGAGGTGATCAAATACCACCAAAAGAAAGCTCTATTTGTGGGGAAAAAAGGACACCAATTTTGTTTGGGAGCCACGTCGCACGACCGCGCAATTGTCTGTTAAAGCGACGCAGTGCCGAATTGTAAAAACGCCTTTGGGCATTTAGCAGCATATTGGTCCGGGGCTTAAGTGGTTAAAGCAAGTACTACATTTTTGGACTGAAGAACAACAGACTGATGGGTCATACACACGGTCGGTTTGGACCGATGAAACTGAACTTCAGTCCGTTTTCATCGGTTTGGACTTATACAGTATACAAGCAGTGCCAGCCTCCACATTAGACAAGCATGGGACAGAGCATACTCACACTACAATTGTGTTAACATGGAAAGTCAGTAAACAACTAAAAGTTTTTGCTATAAAGACATATTCCCAAGCCAATGTGTATTAAAATTATATTAGTAAACAATTACACACAAAACTTAATAAAAAAAAAAAAGGTGGCTGCTTTGCCGGAAGAGAAGAACATTTTTAATTTATTCCTTCCCTGAAAGAATTGTAACAGATGCGATGCATTAAAATGCTCTGAGCTCTGCAGGGGTCTAAGGAGGCAACGCGACTGTTCAGATGTATTGTGAGATAATGAATCAATTCATCATATTCCTCATAAACATGTACATAAAAAATGAACAGGACTAGATTGATTTACAGAAACCACCTCAAAAGTAGAACTGTCTCTTCTACTGGATCCCAGAAACCAGGATAATAAAATACTGTTATCAGTTTTTTTCAGTACTGCTTTAGTACATTAGGCAGATTTTTCCTTGCATGCCACTGATGGTACCTATTAATAACCTGTCATAAAAACAGTCCTAGAATAGGAATTTATTCCCCCTTTACATCAGTGATCCCCCCTCAGACTAGCCTTGCAGCGCTTTCACTGGTCTTTCAGGTGCACTGTGTAGGGCTCAGTCAGATGGTCTGCTCTGGTCAACAGCTGGGCGGCTCTAGTTTTATCCTATATTATCCTTCCCACAGTCCATATACGTTCGACGCTTCCCATGACCCCCATCCTTGCAGATCTCCTGCTCTTGACTCCTCTGTAGGCTCCTCCCCCAGAGACTGCTGATATGATACAGGAGATGGTCAGAGACTGTGCGGCCAAAGTTTAAGAAACGGTCAGATACTGTGCAGACATGATACAAGAGAAGGTCGGAGACATCAGGCCATGATACAGGAGATGGTCAGAGACTGCAGACATACTACAGGAGATGGTCAGAGACTGCAGTCATGATACAGGACACGATCGGAGACTGTGCAGACATGACACAAGAGATGGTCAGAGACATCAGACATGATGTCTGGTCACAAAACCCCCTAGCTTGTTTTATATACAGGGCGGAATTAATATTATGTGCAGCGTCTGACATTTTACTGCATTGTAAAGCAGCTGTTGACCAGAGCAGACCATCTGACTGACATCTATTAGCTAACACTATGCTTAGAGATATACAGTGCCTTGAAAAAGTATTCATACCCCTTGAAATTTTCCACATACTGTCATGTTACAACCAAAAATGTACATGTATTTTATTGGGATTTTATGTGATAGACCAAAATAAAGTGGCACATAATGGTGAAGTGGAAGGAAAATTATAAATGGTTTTCCATTTTTTTTTTACAAATAAATATGTAAAAAGTGTGGTGTGCATTTGTATTCAGCCCCCCTCAGTACTTTGTAGAACAACCTTTTGCTGCAATTCTTTTTGGGGTTTTGGGCTCTTTTTTTACCAGCTTTGTGCATCTACACAAGAGTCAAATCTTTGCCAATACTTTTTTTGCAAAATAGCCCAAACGCTCAGATTGGACTGAGAGCATCTGTGAACTATCAACTCTTGCTACAGATTCTCAATTGGATTTTGGTCTGGACTTTGACTGGGCCATTCTAACACATAATTATGCATTGATCTAAACCATTCCATTGTAGCTCTGGCTGTATATTTAGGATTATTTTCCTGCTTGAAGATGAACTTCCACCCCAGTCTCAAGTCTTTTGCAGACTCGAACAGGTTTTCTTCTAAGATTACCCTGCCCCTGGAATATGTCACTTTTGACGAAACAGCGTAGGGAGAAGCGGTGTGCTGACGTCACCGCGTACTGTGCCAGTCTCGGAAGCTACAGGCTGTGATCGAGAGCCGGCCAGCTCGAATAGACAAACTTTATCGCCTTTATACTATCAGCACAACTGTAAGTGCAATGTGATTGTTTTTTTTAAATAAATGTTTTTAACGAGTTACAATATGGAATATTTTTGTTGGTGTGTTGGATATCTCTGACAGTACCCCAACATTAAGGCGCAGAGATCCAGAGCTGGGGAAATAGCCTCTCAAGAGTGTGTGATCTCTCTAACCAAGGGATCATACAATCTGGTAAGCGCCAGTAATTTAGTGGTGGAGGATTCCATTTCCATAACATATATCACTCCTTCTCAGGTGCTGTATATATGTCACCGTGGACTCTGGGTGTGAGGAATCTACATTTTGGAACTTTCATCTGGAATTTTGCTTTTATTTGGACATTTCAGTGTGGATTTGAAATTGTGAAGGGTTCATCTAGCCCTCCCCTTATCTGCATTTAACCCATAACCCTTATTTTTCACATTTAATACTACAGTGTTAATTCACTTCATTTAGTGGGAGAGACGGGTCACTGTTTCTCCACTTTATGTGTATTCACGTTATATATATTCACGTAATACTATAGTGTGTGCGTCGGGAACAGAGCAGTAATTCATTTTTCCAATAGGATTATTGTCCTGGATAAAAATGAACTTCCACCCCAGTCGCAAGTCTTTTGCAGTTCTTTTGGAAGGCAAGAACACGGAGACGTCATCGCGTACGACAAGCATGCGCTCATCACATTCAATGCCATCGCCGCCATCTTGCTGCACCCTATCTATGCCTAGGAAGCTACCGCGCATGCGTCAAAGTCATTTCGAGCATGGGCGGGTTTCCACAGCGACAGGTAAGTATACACACTCTGGGGTTTCTCGGCAGAAAAACACTGCCGAGAATCACGATGAGAAAATAGAAAACATGTTCTCTATTTTTCTCCTCAAGATTTTATACAGTTTTCTTGACGAGAAACCTGAAAGCCTCGTACACACGCTCGGTTTACTCTGCAAAACCAAGCGTGTGTACGAGGCTTAACAGGTTTTCTTGTAAGATTGCCCTGCATTTGGCTCCATCCTTAATAATAATAAAAAAGGAAAAAATAGGAAAAAATAGTGTAGCGCTCCTAAAATATCTAATCACCCCTATCAAGTTCTCATATACCTTTACATGCAATTCAAATACATAAAAAGTGCAAACAATTCCAAAAGTGCAATGTTCTATAATTAATGTAGTGCACAGCCCTTACGCCTGATTGTACTTTTAATGCTTTTTGCATTTTGCCGATTTGCACTACAGAACGTGTTCCATAGGAAACCATGTTAAATGGATTGTAGTGCAAATCTGCTAAGTGTGAATCCAACCTTAGGCCTCGTACACACAACCGTTTTCCTCTACAGAATCCATCAAGAAACTTGGTGGCAGAGCTTTTTTGCCAAGGAAAATGGTCGTGTGTATGTTTTTCATCAAGAAAACTGCCGTGGATCTCGCCGAGCAAAAAAGAGAACAAGTTTTCTTTTTCCTCATCTGGGAGTCTCAATTTCCTCGTTGTGTTTCTCGCCGGGCTGGTTTACATTGAGGAACATGTTCGTGTTTATGCTTAGAAACCCACGCATGCTCAGAATAAAGTATGAGATGGGAGCGCACCTTTCGAAAAAGTAGCTTTCGTAATGGAGATAGCACATTTGTCACGCTGTAACAGACTGAAAAGCATGAATCGTCTCTTACCAAACTTTTACTTAACATGCAGTAACATGAGATTAGTAAAAGCAGCCCCAAGAGTGGCGCCAGTGGAATCGAACTTCCCCTTTATAGTGCCGTTGTATGTGTTGAACATCACCGCGTTTGAGAACGATGAGATTTTGTCTTGACAGTGTGTACGCAAAGAAAGCTTGTCAAAATTCTCGACAAGCCTGACAAGGAACTCGTCGAGGAAAACGATGTTTCATTTACGACGAGTTCCTCGGTTGTGTGTACGAGGCCTGACACTTATGCAGTTTGCATATTGCAGGTGCATTTTGCATTTTTCATTACATGCTTTTCATCCATTGAAATCTATGGAACCAAAAACTAGAAAAAAAAGTCCCTTTCCATAAAATGCACAGATGTGAACTACATCCATAGGAAACCATGTTATATGGACTGTAGTGTTTTTCTGCAAAACTGCTAAAAATGCATAGGTGTGAACCCAGGCCATAGGAACCTCTCCTTAAATTATCCAATATATCATACTTAAAAAAACAACAACAGTGCTAGTGCAAATTCAGCAACTGTGCCAAAACACACAATTAAACAGAAGCATGTGTCTATATATAGCGAATATAAAAATCTGTTTTAGTTTACACTTCTCCTGTAACCTCCTTGCTAAATCTTCCTGCCAGTGAATCAATCCATCTTGATCAATCCATGGAATCCATGGAACACTGGCAGCAAGATTTCTTGATCGTACATCACGGGACACAGAGCGCATAGTCATTACATATGGGTTATATGGAGTACCTTCAGGTGTGGACACTGGTGTAATCAACTTCACAGGAAGTTCCTCCCTATATAACCCCCTCCCACTGAGAGTGCTTCAGTTTTTCCGCCAGTGTCTTAGGTGTTGGTCACGTCTAGCTGTCCTTCGGAGGTCTCGGGACCCAGGATAGCTAGCCGGATCCGTCCGAAGTGCTTCAGAGCCAAGATGTACGGTACCCGGGCCCTGCTGGAGTGGGGTTTTGCCTATAATGCCTCTCCTTGGAGGGCTGGATTCTGGGCTCCAGTGCCTTAGTCTCTTCCAAGAACTAAAAGCTACTGATGCCAGGATGCTATATAGGTCCAGGGGTGTGGGTTCCTTAACACAGGACCCCGGTCCCTGAAGGTCCAAGACAATACCCACGGAGATGGGGGAAGGCTGGGCCTCTTGCATTTTGCAATACCCTGCGGCGTGGAGCAGGTAAGAGGGAACCTGCGGGACTTGGTTCGACAGTAGGTATCCCCCTGGGGGTTCTGGGTTGGCTAACAGTATGCTGGTGCATCAGCCACTATCTCCACTATGTCTGTTGAGGCAGGATGGGATTCTAATGTTTACCCAGATAACATGTAGATATATGTATACTTGTGTAAGTTATATATTTGCTACTCACCCCAGGTCTGCCTGTTAACACTGATACTGCAACCCCACATGTTTTAAAGAGGAAATTGCTGGTTAAAACTCCTGTTTCTTAGGAAGCCCATGGGGACAGCTTCCTCGCTGTGTGTGCACTACAATAAGATTAGTGCTTACCTGGTGTCTGTTGGTGCTGCATAACGCTGGTCCATGTTGTTCCTCTGCTCTGCTTCCTCCATGTGGGTTCAGCGTGGTGCGCGCGCGATCGTGCGCGCGCGATCGTGCGCGCGCGTGTGTGTGCGCGCGCATACGCGCGCGCGTGCACGCCGCCTTTTATAGCGTCGGCGTGCGTCGGGGGGGCGGGCCAGCAGCGTCAGGGTCTGTATAAAGGAAAAAACTTTTCTCTGGCTGGTCTTTACCTCCTGGAGGCAGAGGAAGAAAGGATACAGAGCGTGCAGCTGGGTCTTTTGGCCACACAGGGACACCTAGTGGCGGTTTTGTGGATCTTCAGGTCTAGGACTTAGGTCCACTATTGACCAGAAAAAAAAAAAAAAAAAGGTTTTTTTTTGCTTAAAGGGACTCAGCCTTAGATCCAGCAGTATCTGAGTCTACCTTGGACTCCGGCTAACGGGCATTGGTGTGTCAATACTCACAGGCTTCCTCGGTATTGCCACCTCCCAGGCGGGTAAAAAATTTTTGAAAAAAAAAAAAAAAAAAGAAAAAGAGAGAAATTAGTTCTTTTTCATTTTTCTCATACCTGCCCTCACATTGGTTATTCCTAGCTGCAACAGTCAGGTGTTGGCTATAGGGGTGACCCAAGGTTGTACAATGGCTCCAAAGGGATCTGGACCAGCCAAAGCTGCTAAAGGTGCCAAAAAGCAAAAGGGGTCTCTATCGGGGTCAGAGGATTTGGGCCAGGCTTCTACGGCCCCACCCTCGCCAGTCAGGACACCGAGTGGCATAGTACAAGAGCCATTGGGGGTGCTGGGGGCAGAGGCGGCCCCCGATCCACCCATTCCCGTTTACGTGACGGAAGAAATGCTAGCAGCCACCATGAGTGGGCTAGAGAAAAGGTTAACTGCGTTACTTTCCCGTCCTTGCCCAAGTAGCAAGCGGGCTAGATCCCCCTCACCCAGTGTGGGGTTTTCAGATGCGGAGGTCTCCTCTTCAGAGGAACGGGACCCACAAGCGGATCACGCAGACCCAAGTCCCGACGGTTCAGACAGGGAAATTCCACTATAGAGGAATACTTTTCGGCCTCTCAAGCGGAGGGCCTGTGGATCCAGTCTTTGACAGATATGGTTCGCACTGCCTTTAAACTTCCAGTGCCAGAACTAGTAGCCCCGGAGGTATCCTCATTGGGTTCTTTAAAGGCCCCATTAACTGGTGCATCTTTTCCAATGCACCCCCTTCTGCGGAACGTGATTTACCAAGATTGGGCTCGACCTGATAGAATCTTTGTCCCTCCTAAAAGATTCTCTATTCTCTACCCTATGGAAGAGGAATATGTAAAGAAATGGGCTCTTCCTACAGTGGACGCAGCCATTTCCTGCGTGAATAAATCCCTGACTTGTCCGGTTGAAAATGTCCATATGTTCAAGGATCCGGTCGACAAGAAATTCGAGACCCTACTGAAAGCAACTTTCACCTCAGTAGGTGCCATGGTTCAGCCAGCAGTAGCAGCCATTGGTGTTTGTCAGGCCTTGAAGGATCAGGCAAAACATATATTGAAGGACATGCCGGCTCAGCATACTCATGAATTAGCAGAATTCCCTAGGGCTCTCTGCTTTGCAGTAGATGCTATTAAGGACTCCATCCAACAGGCATCCCGTTCATCTCTACTGGTGGTTCACATGCGTCGTCTTTTGTGGCTAAAGAACTGGTCAGCAGAGGCACCCTGCAAAAAGCTTCTAGCAGGGTTTCCCTTTCATGGGGGAAGACTATTCGGGGAAGACCTAGATAAATATATCCACACCATATCAAGTGGAAAAAGTACTTCCTTACCGGTCAAGAAAAGACCGCGTGGGCCCACGTTTAAACGACAGGCCATGGTAGGCTCGGCCCCTTCGACTTCCCGTCAGTATCGACGGCCTTCCGGGCGGTCAACAGCTAATAGCCGCCCACAGGGACAAGCTGCGGCAAACAAGAGGCCCTGGTCTCGCAAGCCGGCTAAATCAGTCATCAAATCAGATTCATGAAGGGGCGCCCCCACTCTCTTGGGTGGGGGGAAGACTTCAGTTTTTCTCCGAAGTCTGGAAGGCCAGAATTCCCGACTCTTGGGTTCGGGCCGTAGTAGCCTCAGGCTACAAACTAGAGTTTCGAGAAATCCCCCCTCCTCATTTTCAGGGGTCAAGTCTTCCAAGCGACCCATTAAAGAGGGCCTCTCTCGTAAAGGCGTTGGATCGCCTCTTGCTCCAAGGAGTAATTGTAGAAGTACCAACCCAAGAAAGGGGTCTGGGATTCTACTCCAACCTTTTTGTTATACCAAAACCCAATGGCGACGTCAGGCCTATATTAGACCTCAAACGCCTAAATCGCTTTCTAAGGATTCAGACCTTCCGTATGGACTCCATACGTTCAGTGACAACCAGCCTGCATCAGGGCGACTTCCTAGCATCTATAGACATAAAGGATGCATATCTGCATGTGCCGATTTACCCAGCACATCACAAGTTTCTTCGTTTTACGATAAACCAAAGTCATTACCAGTTCGTAGCCCTCCCTTTCGGGTTGGCAACAGCTCCACGGGTATTCACAAAGGTGTTAGCCCCGGTACTAGCCGTCCTAAGGACAGAAGGCATCTTGGTCCTAGCATACCTGGACGATCTCCTGGTTATCGACAGTTCAGCTCCAACCTCAATCATGCAGTAGTCCGCACAGTGCGGCATCTAGAAGAGTTCGGGTGGATTGTGAACCAAGAAAAATCAAGGTTACAACCCACAAGACAGTTGGAATATCTAGGCTTTCGGTTAGATACAGAATGCCAGAGGGTATTTTTACCTCAAAAGAAGATCAGGTCGTTGATTCAAACGATTCAAATAGTCTTAGGCAAAAAGAAGCCGACTATTCGCCTATGCATGCGACTGCTGGGAAAGATGGTGGCCGCCTTCGAAGCAGCGCCCTATGCCCAGATCCATACCAGAATTCTGCAAGCAGCTATTCTCTCTGCTTGGAACAAGTCCATACAGGCATTAGACCGTCCATTAGTTCTTTCCCCAGGAGTCAGGCAGGCACAGCCTGTACTGGTGGCTGATCCCTCAAAAATTATCAAAAGGGAAAACCTTTTGCCCCATCTCGTGGAAAATAGTAACCACAGATGCCAGCCTAACAGGTTGGGGGGCAATCTTAGGAAAACGGACCCAGCAGGGACAGTGGTCAGAGGCAGAAAGTCTGCTTCCCATCAATGTCCTAGAGATCAGAGCTGCTCGGTTGGCCTGGTCGCCTGGACTCTTCCCTGCAGGGTCTGCCAGTAAGGATACAGTTCGACAATGCCACGGCGGTGGCATACATAAACCACCAGGGGGGCACAAGGAGCCTAGCGGCTCAAAGGGAAGTAAACCTGATTTTTTCATGGGCCGAAGCCCATGTACCCTGCATCTCAGCAGTGTTCATCCCAGGGATAGACAATTCTCAAGCAGATTTTTTGAGTCGTCGTCAAACAGTTACTCCCGGGAGAGTGGTCTCTTCACCCCCAGGTATTCCAAGAGATTTGCCAAAGATTCGGAGTTCCCGATGTGGACATCATGGCAACAAGATTCAACAAGAAATTGGACAAATTCGTATCGAGCCAGGGACCCCTCGGCCTACGGGACCGATGCGTTGGTTTGTCCCTGGCACCAGTTTTCTCTCCTGTATGCGTTCCCTCCACTACAGATGATTCCCCGCCTTCTACGAAGGATCAGGGTGGAGCGCAGGCCGGTGATCCTGGTGGCCCCAGCCTGGCCCAGAAGGGCTTGGTACGCACTCATCGTGAGGATGTCAGTAAGGGCACCGTGGCCACTCCCCCTGCGCCCAGATCTGCTGTCTCAGGGCCCGATCTACCACCCTGCTTCACAGCAGCTAAATTTGATGGCTTGGCGGCGGCTGAATCCCTAATTCTTAAGGGCAGAGGCCTCTCAGCCCAGGTCATATCTACGCTAATTCAAGCTAGGAAACCAGTTTCTAGAAATATCTATTACAGAGTCTGAAGAACTATGTGGAGTGGTGCGAGTCTCAAGGAGGGCATCCTCGCAAGTTTTTTATTGACAGGATCTTGCGATTCCTACAGGTTGGCGTTGACAAGGGGTTAGCTCTTAGTACTCTAAAGGGGCAGGTGTCTGCCTTAGCGATATGGTTTCAAAGGCCTTTGGCCACACATTCGCTTGTAAAAACCTTTTTGCAGGGGGTCTTGCATGTAAATCCCCCTATTAGAGCTCCCCTCTGCCCCTGGAATTTAAATCTGGTCTTGTCAGCTTTACAAAAGCAGCCGTTTGAACCTCTGGCAGAAATCCCCTCTTGTGCTGCTAACCGAAAGTTGGGTTTTCTT